>JANIEX010000011.1:0-105937 GCA_027627405.1 Leucocoprinus birnbaumii | reverse complement strand
TGCCACCCACGGGTTGCGCGCCTGGGGCATTCGGGGCGCGTCCTCGACTCCCTGAGGCTGAGAACTGAGTGGCCGGTGGTGTTGCTAAACCTGCATTTGGTGTTGCCGGAGGACGGGGGGTACCAGAGTCTAAGCTCAGATTATGCATCAGGTGTGACATAAAAGGAGAAAGACAGAAAAACGATGGAGACACGAGAGTTGTGCTGAATCGGGGCTTTGTTGAAGGATGGGAGTTGAAAGGAGGGAATGCAGAAGCTCCGCCCATGCGCAGCTCGGCTGGACGCTGGGTGCCGGCAACTTCCGTTGTTAGGCACCCTAGCTCAAAGCTATGGTTCCCCTTGTATAATACACTGATATATGCAGGGTATCAAGATGCAGCGAGAACACGAACAAAGAGTATAATACATCATCCGGCATGCTGGTTCAACGGACTTGCGGTAGAGATGAAATGAATAATGATAGATAATTAATGCATCAAGATAAAAGGTCCAAGATGGTTTTGAGACGTTGGTGGCTCTTGAGTCGAGGATAGCCTTCAATTATCCCCAAGATCTGCTTTCGCCAAGCACTGTAAGAAGTGGCCAATGTTGGTACGGGAAGGAAATCCTGTGATTTCATCAGCAGGCGTGAAAATCAGGTGGAGAGCATTTTACCTGAGTGTTACTCCGAATCGCGGAGAGAAACTTCAGACAAAATTCCACCCAAGTGTTGGTTTGGGGGCTATTATCGGATAGACCGGCCTCGATGTTCTTGAAGAGAGCTACGAGATCTTGTTCAATCAACTTCTACGAGTTTGAAACATGATGAGCCTACTTTCCACGAGCGACATCCGAAGGCTCTGCGTGTCGGAAATCTCCGAGCTAACCAAGGTATTATAATTAGCCAGCGGCTCTACCATATCCTTGAACAATGAACTGCTGGAAGCCTCGTTGGCTACGACATAGACCCAGTACTTCGGCTCGGATGTCAGGGTATGTGTCGTTAATGATTGGAAGAAGAGCTCCAACAGTTGGTGTGATCTCGACTAAACTTCAGGTGAACAGGGTTTAATCAACAGAGCTGGCATGGCGAAACTCACACCGTAGAAACTAGGATCGTAACGGATGATCTCAGCATAGACGGAAACTTGCACCCGCACGTTTAACCAACTAATCTGAACCTTTTGCCAGAACGACTCGCAGTCGTCAAGACCAAAAAACCAGCCCTAAAAACCATGAATATCACTGATAGAGGATCGGTTACGAGAGCCTACAGATTGCGTCTTCTGGTGTTGTATCACAATGTGTAGGCATCCTATGAAGCAATGTGCCCAGCTATCTAGTGTTCTTAAGGAGTCTGGGTCTATGCTGGGCTCAGTTGCGGCGTCGCAAAACCTCCAGATCTTGCCGCGAGCAGCAAAGTAAGAGGGGAAGATAACCTACAATACTCAGTATATATATAGACCACGGAAAAGCGTTTATACGAACTTTGTCCACAATTTCTCCTCGCTCCTGGTCCTTAACCGAAGTTAAGTCGTTTGCTTGGCCGTCCAATAATGCCAGAGTGGATGGGTCATTCAGATCAATGCCAAAATCGAAGTCGCCGTAATCCTGACTTTCTGGTTCGTCCACTGTTTGCAGGGTCGGAAGAATTGGTTCTCTTAGAGGAGAGAGCAGGGCCCTAACATCTAGATAGCTCTCAATGAACCGTCGCATTTCAGATAAATTCCGGGTGGCTTCTTCGATGATCTTCGTGGATTCAAGAAAGGGTTTGAATGCAGCTAATTGAGCATTAGATATACTTCGAAGAATTCCGAGAAAGTCGAGACGTACTCAGAAAAGTAGGTTCGGGGTAGCGTCGTTGGCTACCGAATGTTTCTATGATACTCCGACCCGTGGCGTACAAAGAGAGCACGAGGAGCGAACTGTTTCTTACTTTGCTCCTGAGTTCACCTTGCCGGTCGAGCTTAACGATCCCTGGGGACAAAAGAGCTTTGAGCTCGGATAACACTGTGGAGATTATGGTCGTTAACCATTTTGCAAGGTCTTGCAACTGGACGTCCTTCTTTATCATGAGGGTCGCAAGCAGCTTGATGCCTCGAATTGTGAGCAGTTGCGTTGTAGAATCGGCTATCGAAAAGTCGATGCTGCTGTGTACCTGATGAACTGTACGACTGGCAGACCGTGGTTCTACGGCGATAGCGAGAACTAATGCTGCGAAACGATTACAGATTGGTGATAGCTCATCCACGCCTGGTATCTTCTCCTTCTGCATCCTGAATCTTGAAACTGGGATAATGAGCGAGATCATCTTCCTGATTTCGGGGTTTGTAAGGGACTGAGATTGAACTGCACGCATGAATAGTTTCAAAATTGAGGTGAATGCTGAGTCGGTCTCAGGGTGTAAATGAGCCAGAGAATCCCAGTCACCGTTCAACATGAAGTCGGGATACTCTGCCTCCTCGCTATGGAGATTGACAAAATTGCGAGCTCGAAAGATGTCAATAAGCTGTTTGAGGGAACTGAATGACTGGCTCATGTCCCATTTCCAACAATCCAGCAGCCGATAGCAGCGAGATATAACCACATTGATGTAATTGTCTCTCTTTTCCATCGACTCGCGTGCGAGGTGCTGAAGGTTGTTGTTCTGTGGTGATTGGGCTTGTGAAATTGCATATGCAACAAGGTTCCATGACGGCGGAAGCTGAAAGTCACCTCCAGCGACTCCGAACACCGAGAATTCTGAGAATGCCATCAACGTGAAAACGGCCCTCCATATCCCTTCGCTTGTTTCTAAAAAGTTGGTAGATGGCGAAGTTTCGTAGTATGCTAGGACTTCTGTCCACAGAGGATGTTCTGGACGAGGACCAGAGTCTGAATGCTGACGAATATCGCAGGAGGGGAGGAGGTAGATTAAGCATACCCATACCTGGGCGACAAAGGAAGGCATCTTGGTCGTATCGAGGACTTGCTTCTTCTTTGAGGCCCTGTAGGGCTTGCGGAACCCGTACTCCATGAGATAACACAAAAGCAGTTTGAATGAGGCGTGAGACGGATTCAGATCCAGTGGGCCAGACGATTCATCAAATAGCTGATGACCAGATCGAATGGACGTTTCAAGACAAAACCAAGTAAGGGACACAAGCGCAATGTTGAGAGCAGTCGAGGGAGTGTCCCTGGATTTGAGGTTCGAAATGAAAGACAGCACCTTGGTCTTGATGAATGACCGAAGGCGATCACGATCATCCGAAGGATACTGGGCGCAAAACCAAGTCACATGAAGGCAGGCAGACCGAGACAGGTTATCCCAGTTTCTAACGTTTTCCTCGTCGCCTTCGGAAGGAAGTTCCGAGATAAGTCCAAGTAAACCATCGAAAATCTTGTCCAAAGTCTGGAGAAAGACGTCCGTCTCGAGCAAAAAGCTCAGATTGAGCCCGCAGAGGTAGGTAGGATTGGGACGAGGGGAGGTGGCGTTGGGTGAAAGACTATTAACCAATGCATGTAAATGGCCCTCACGAATGAAGCTGGTTGGGCAGAAAGATACCCCCGGATTCAAGCCTTCTATACCCATGTCCACTGTGCATTCCCCAACCAAGTCCCGGGAATGCTTGGTCAAGCGGGGCCGTTGTTGTGGGTGTTCAGATATACTGCTCTGGTCAACACTACCATCATAATTTAGAGGCGGTGGCCTAGTGAGCTTGCGTTTGGGTGCCTGAGCAGGATCTGCAGCTACGGCGGTTGAGCGACGTTCGAATGACTGGTAGAATCCATCATCTTCATAGTCAATGGTGAATTTCACTGGTTTCTTATGCCTTCCCGACGTGATCTCGGATGTGTGTGGGTTGGCCATCGAATAGACGCCTTGCAATTTACGCCTCTCGATTCGCTCCATCTCCCTCTGCTTCCAGTATTTTCGTTGATCCTTCTCTTGTTCTTGTATCTCCACTTCAATTGGGTCAGTCGCCGTAGCAGCTATCCGATGCAGATGATCAGCATCCGCAACTAAGGCAAGGCACTATCCATACCTTGTGGTTGAACATTCTTCGATTTTTTGTTGATCTCCGAATGGTTCTCAAATGAGAGTAGCGTCTGACGTTCATTCCCAGTCTGACGGGCGCCGCGAATCTTGACATCGACTTTATACTTTTTGCGCCCGGCGCCGCTCTTCCTATTGGTGGATTGGCCTGATTTGCGAGACCCAGATTGCTTCCGGCTACTAGTTTTGGGCCTAGAGATAGTAGGACCGACGATGCATGTTTTGGAGAGCATCCAGTCGATCATACTCACTTCCTTCACAGGTCCACCGCGAACATCCGCATCGTAGATAGTCCCGGCATCATCGTCCCCAAGAACGGCGTAGATATCCTCCTCGTCTACCTGCTCCTCATCTGAGCTGCTCGAGACCTCTTCATCCGATATCTCGATGACTTCAGGGGGTACAGCCGAGGGTGGGCGGGTAGCTTGGGGACGGCTAGCTGCTCTGGAAGATCCTGTAGCTCTCACTTCAACCTCTCTGTCCACCTTCCGTGCGACCTCAGGAGCTGCTTCATGATCAAGGAAATCACGGATATCACCATTGTACAGGTATTGTGGCGATAAAGATCGTCGCTCAACATCGCTATCGTCGCTTTCGGAGTCTCCGCGAATATCCCTAACATCCTTTGGATTAGCGGCTCGACGGATACGCGATTGTCCTGGAAGGACGGGGCCATTTTCCTCTAATTCATCTGACGCAACCCGACGAGATCGCTGCTGCTTCTTTCCCTTCAAGAGCTCTAGAGCCATGGCGGTGGGGTATAGCTTGGTGAGCTCACGGAATAGCTTGAGGAGCTCAGGATCTAATTTCTCTAACTCTGACATCACGTCTGAACGTAGGTCTTCAGAATTCGAGCCTGAATGCTCCGTTGTTCGCTCCCATGGTGGTGGGGCTACGTCATCATCTATTCCAACCAGCTCAGGAGGATTCGTCTGTTGAGATTGGGGTGGGGGGAAGCGGCGATTTGGAGGTGGCTCTGGCTCTGCCAAAACAGGAATATCGCCTTCGGGGCCCTCGTCGAGATCACCCATGAAGTAGTCACGCAGAGCCTCAAACTCGTTGGCAGCTGCAGTCCTTGTGGAAGGTTGAGCTGAAAGAGGTTGATCATCTTCAGGGGCCGAAGGAGTCCGCGAATGTCGGGTACGCTGGGGTGAAGAAGCATCCCGGGCGTCTGAGGCCTAAATCCAAATCATAAGGGACAAAATATGTACTTATTCTATCGCAAACGCTCACATTGACATTCCGCCTTTCTGGACGCCCAGAAGTCTCCAGAGTCATAGGAAAGCGTTTCATGGCTCTTGTAGCCTCTTTTTCGCGTCTCCTGCGCTCTCTTTCCCTACGCTCCTCTTCCGCTCGCTGCCTCTTCTCCTCCTCCTCCTTCTCTCTAGCATCTTTCTCCCTCCGCCTCTGATCTCTCTTGATACGCCGAGCTTCTCGAGCGAGATCATCCGAGTCATCGTCTGAAGACTCACTCAATGGTCTGAGGTGTGCAGGTACATGCTGGGAAGGCGGGCGTGCGCCTTCCCCTTGGGTTTCCTGTGCCTTGTCATCATGAGGAACAGTCCCAGATTGCTGCTGAGACTCTTCTTGCATATAATCATCATCTTCGTCGTAACGGTCATCTGGATGATCAGCTCGTCGTTTTTGTGACCCAAGGGCATTGATCATGGCAGCCGGATTGTGTCTCAGGGCTTGCTTATACTGAAGTTTGTCGGCCGTATACGGACGCAATTGATTTGGTCGTCGATGACGAAGTGGATATCGAGTGAACCCATCGTCGTCGTGACTACTTGTCTCTGTTGTTGTGGTACGAGGAGACGCAGTCACCCTGGTCGCGGTATTTTCAATTTCATGATCATCATTCCGTGAGCGAGCAGAAGGGCTTTCGACGGGCGAGAGCGGAGATGAGTTGCGAGAATTCAATGGAGTTTCGGCTCGATTGGCGTCGGTTTCATTCCTTTCCGAAGCTCTGAAGCTGGATTGAGAAGTGTGAAGGGGAGAGGTGAATTTCGGAGGTAAAACAGCGAGTTCGTCTTCCGATTCTTGTTCGCTATTAATATCCTGAGCTCGCGAGTCCGCGGTTGGAGGTTCCAGGGGTCTCCCCGAAAAGACTTGCGGAGAAAGAGAATGCTCCTAACCAGAATTTAGGTCAGTCCATCATAGTTTACATGGACACAAGGCTTACAAACTGATTCAAGAAGTCTCCTTCGTAATCCCCCGGTTCTGCCGATCGCCGAGTGAACTTCTGAGAACTATGAGGTAGCTTCTCTGAACTTTTGGCCTTGCGAGGCGTACTCCAGGAGGCCCATGCTTTCACGTGTTCAATGACAGTCCCATCATCCATTCGGGCATCGGTCGAGGCCACGTCGCGTGCCAGGGTCAATGCTTGCAAACCAGACTTCGGATCCACCTCCAGTTTTGATTCTTTGCTCTCAGAGGCACCTTCAGCGTCGTCTTCCTTCGTTTCAAGAACTTCTACAACAGATTCGCCTTCGTCTGAGGTTGCCTGAGAGTGCAGAGTGCTCGGCTGGGTAGGAGAAACTTGCGAAGAAGGCACATATGCTCCTATGTCACTTGCGACATGGTTAAGCTAGCTAGAATTTAGTACACGCGCTTACAAATATAACAGAACTCACCTTTCTCCGTTTTCGAGGAGCATCTTCACTCTCAGATCCCTCTCGTGGCGACCTAGCCAAGACGGGGGAGACTTGCTTCTCTACAGCCAAATCCACCTCGTCGAAATCAGACCAATAACTTCGCGAACCATATGCACCGGTCAATTCCTCTACATCTGACGTCTCTACATATTCATCCTCTTCTGCGTTCATTTCTAGCGTGTTAGCGTCTCAGAATTGACCATCAGTCAAGATCATTGAGAGGGAAAATAGAAAAAGAAGGAGATGCTCGTAGGTTACAACTTGCCAAGACCCTGTACGCGAGGATATGGACCTGTCACGCTGACGATTAATTAGCACGTGTTTGTGACGGCATCGCGCTTCTCCTGCTTGGTTCGCTTACCTTGAGGTGCTTGGGCTTAAACTGGAGTTTTGTCCTGACACGAAACAGTGTCCAATCCACTCGCTCTGAGAGACTACACAGTCCAAGAAATAAGAACCATTTCCATTCGCTGTGTCCTCCGCACCGAAATATTTAATGATGGTACATACTATACTTAGTCGATCCTTTCTACCAGATCATATACACAAATTCGATTGAACCGCCCGTCCGGCGGCATTTACCATATGGGTAGCAACCAGAAACAGCTCTCCGAGATAGACAGGCAAGGTGGAAAGAAATGCAAGTTCAGAAGGAAATTTAAATGAAAGAATCAATTCGTGCATTGCATAATGAATATTCTGCGACAAGATTTTTCAAAGACAAGACATAAGGAAACGAAACTGTGTAGGGATCATGAGAGACATGGTCTGGGAATCATGATGATGGGAATGGTGATGCAAGCACAGATGAAAACAAGATGAATGATAAGACAAGAGAGAGGAGTGATGATGGAGATACAGTGGTAAGGAAAACAGGAGGGCATATAAGATGGACCTCTGAGGGGATGAAGACATTCAAGAGAAACGTTACATTCGATACACGGCGCATGACCGGATATCTTGAAACACGTGATACAACAAAAGGAAGTCCGCGAAAGCAAAGGATGGGGGAAAAATATGAATATTTTGTTTACCGCCGAATTCTGCTCGACTTGAGCGAGGGATAGTGCCAGTTGACGGCTAATAATGCGATAGCCGATCGACCTTGATCTATGAATCGGCTCCCAAGTTGTTTGCGATTACAGGTTGAATGGAGGCACAGCAGACAAGAACGAACGTTGATTCGACGACGTTCCTCTAGTTTTCGAGTTCGGATGATGTTGATGGTTATGCCAGTGGTGGTGGTGTGAGTGCTGATGATGAACAGGACCCCAGTTCTTCTTCTTCAGTTTTCTCTCTCGCTTCGATTCCTTGCGAGGTTTCTGTGTATTCTTCAACAGATTGTGGTTGAAGCCATTCTGTTGTTGACCTCCGCTACCAGTGGGGGTGCGATCGCCGTCACCGACGGGAAGAATCACAGGGGATATCGACATGGGCTCGGTCAAGGTTCTTCTTCTCTGTCGCTCCTTCTCTTTGGGCCACATAATAGCACTGAGGGGACTGGCCCTCATGATATTGTTATAGTCGACGCTGGAATGAGGCGTGTGGGGGTGATTATCAGAGCTCCACCCGCCATTCTCCCGGGTCTGCCTGAAAGCGCCAACAGAAATGAGGTCCCACCGATTGAGATTCTGCAGATGCTTGCCAGAAGATAGATGTTCGTCTTCCTCGAGGCTGCCACCAGCGCGTTTGATGAGGGAATGGTCAGACGTCTCGGAGGACTCGGGAGCAAGGTAGGAAGCATCCAGGACGTCATCGAGCTTAATAGACTCAGTGACTGGCTCGGGTTCTTCCGACAGAGCGATCATGGGTAAAGAGGGGGACGGAGAACCAAAATCGTTGTCAGAGGACAAAAGCTGTAGAGGAGAAAGCAGCTCCGATGCAGTCGTAAACGTTGGAGTAGACCGCGAGTTGTTGTTCAAGAGGTGCCTCCTCAGCATTTGCTCGACCTAAAAATAGAAAACCAAAGGGAGGTACGTTAGCACACGCACACAATCGTAAGGATGGAGGAAGTAAAGTCAAATCAGGAGATTCACGTAGGAAGACGGAAACAAGAATCGTTCTATACGTACCACTGTGATTTTGGTCGCTGTAGATGAGCTACGGCGTCGGTTGAACCTCGGGTGTGGCGAGGGTACCTCTTTGGTGCCATCAATAATCGCCTTGCGGTTTTCCTGAACAGGTACGAAAACCCCAGTCCTTGGCCCTCTCGAGTGACTTGAACCTTGACTCCGACTTCTTTCTCTCCTCTCCTCTTCATCATGATCGTGGTCATCAGAATCCCAATAAACCTTGCCAGCGAGGATATCCTCTGGTTTGGGCGATTCAAGGCCATGGCCGGTGGATACCATGCGGCGATGGGGAGCAGGGCTCACGACCGGGCTAACAGTCGACAAAGGGTTGATAGCAGAGACGCTGAAAGGTAAGCTGAAAATTTGCATCGCCCGGTCGTTTGGCAGATCATCTTCTCCAACGAGATCCTCATCGGTGGTATCACCCTCGCCCCCGTCCACATCCTCCTCATACCCACCCTCGCCGGAGGAGTTACCATGCGTAGAGGACATTTCTACATCGCTGTCCTGGGCAGGTACTGAGCTCGCCTCAGCTAGAAACTGGGATGCCTTGACCTCAAAATCAAGATCAAGGATGCCGCGACCGTCGTTAAGGCCATTGGTGAAGACGATCTGGCCATCCCAGCCTTGAGTGACCTCAAGCTGGAGGTTCTCCAATTCCTGGCGCTGCGAAATGAGCTCGGCAGTATCACTTTGGGAAGCAGTATCCATGTCGGATTGGTCACCCTCATCACCTGCTTCATCGTGCTCGTTGGATGAGTCAGAATTGTCGTCGGAATCGGTAAGGTTGGCAAAGAAGATGTCAGCATCGAAACTTGATTCCTCATCGTCGGACCATGCGGTGACAAGGCCGGTATAGCCCGCACCGGTCACTCTGCCATCTGTCTCTTCTTCATCCTCGTCAAGACTTTCTTCCTCCTCTTCATCGTCCTCTTCAGTGCCGTCAGAGTCGATGTTCATCTCGTTATCGCTGGGATCGACACTCTTCTTTCTAGATCTGATGACCCAATCATTTTGGGAGTTATGAATACGATGTCCGTCATCGCCAAGAAGCTCACGGCGCAGGCGAGCTTTTTCGTGGACTTGGGAGACGATATAGTTTTCCTCCTCCTTCTCAATGTCGGAATCACCGGCAAATGAGCAGGAATCGGAATCAGATAAAGACGAGGAGTCCGACGAGTTACTGGACTCCAGGGATGAAAGGGCCGACGCAGATAGGAAGGTTGGAAATTTGAGGGATTCTCCATCATCGTCATCATCGCAGTCGTAATCGGCGTCGGTGAGATTCGAGAGTGACGACTCGTCGTCGTCGTCGCTAGCGACCCGTCTCTTGCGTTTCAGAGATCGCTTATGACCGGCATGTTTGGCCTTGAGGCCTCGCTTCTGTGTCGGCCCTGACTTTTTGCGCTTGCTGCTGCCCACGTTTTTGGGAATGAAGGGTTGGGAAAAGTGTGAGGGAGGAGGTGAAGATGATTGCAGACGTGCAGCAGCTTGGGCTTTTGCAGCCTCACGGGCCGCAATGACGGCTTTTGGGGGTCGACCCCTGCGTTTGGGGATGGAGGTGATAGTCTTTTTGCTGTAAGGATGGGTATTGGAGTGAGTTTCGCCGGCGGGAGCGAAGGCGGATGTCGTCTCTTGAACATTCTTTGATTTGGTTGAACCTGATGTATGTTTTTTGTTTCCGAGAAGATTTGGGGGTACAGTAAGTTTGATCTTGAGGGGTGGCGGTGAAGGTTTGGGTAGAGAGCGAGGAATAGACGAAATAGTGGATGAGGATGAAGAACCAGCATACGAGAGACTGTACTGATTCAGTGACATAGGTTGAGGGGGTGCACGCGGCTTGTTGTCGCAGGTGCACTCGCCATCGCAGACAGGGCAGATGTCGTCCTCGTCCTCTTCCTGGATGTACATGTTCTGGGGAGCGCTTACGGTATGGGGACGAGCAGGCGACATAGGCAGAGTCTGTGGGTTTGGAAGTACTGGAGAAGAGACGATCAGCATCAGATATATATTAGAAGGAGACGATAAGATGCAGGTGAGCAACCACGCCGCAGGAGGGCGTGCAGGGGTATGGAGTGGGTGTCTCAGCGGAGAGACCTACCGCTGAACCGATTTTTGGCCATTTTTTGGGCAATAACATGGATTCTTAGGGCTTTCCAGGATGGTAACGAAGACAGAGGGTTCCTAGCGTGAAGGCGGACCTCTGGGGAGAGTGTGGATGGGAGGAGACCCTCTTTGATGGAAAATCTCGTCGGTTTATTTCATCTCAGGGTCCTTCCCCAAATGGCAGCACGCCCCTTGGCCACTCCGCCCTCCTGTCGACACGCCCACAGCACTATCTTATCTTCATCATGTTTCGAAGGATTTACTCTCCTCAGGAGAACTTCCAGAGCCGCAGATATGGCCTTCACTTGCTCGAAACGACCAACAAAACAAGATGAATTACAGGACTTTTGTCACGCCGCGCCCCGGCCATCAGATCCGGATTTGAACTTGTGCACAGCACTCTGGGCGGACTTTGCCAGTCGTCTTGACACTTCGCTCAAATTTACGGGGTTATTTCCAGCTATTTCCGCACAGTATCCCTGCACTTTCCCGCCTATGCCTCTGACAGAATGGGCAGAGATAGAGTCAAAATTCCCTGCAAAAATCAGATAAGAAGACATTGAATCATCAAATGTCAGTTTGTGACTTCTCGTAAGATCAAATTCCATTTCACATTTTCCAGACTTCACGAGGGTTGCTCGTCAATATGCTCAGTCCAACACGTTGCAGTCTTGTGACCATCCATCGCCGTCTCTGCTCTCGGATCTCTCTCACCTTGGGTCCTTCTGTCCTTTCCCGGCCCCGTTTGATTTTCTGATACTATCGATCAGCCTAATCGTTCTTCTTTCATCCCGCTAGAACCGATATGAACACGCCCTAAATCGCGTCCCAGAAGTTGAAAATCCACTTATTAGGGTCGTCTGACCACATAAGTCCGCGTCATATTCAATTAACTTATCAGCGGTTCGCAGCAAACAAGAGTGGCCAACAAGAAGGGTTAATGAGCTCATCATGACTCCATTACGCGTCCTTGTCCACTTGTTCCCACAAAATACCCCCACCTTCATGGCGCTACGTTCCCACTGCTACGCGCCCAGACACGAATCCTTCTTTCAGCTCCTATTTTAAGCGCGATTCTAATGCTTGTTTCTACAATCCTACGTGGGTGGCTCCCCACGCCGAGCGATTCTGCATCTTTTAACCGATGCTCCAGGTCAAATGCTCAGAATGCTCAGGTTTAACTCGCCTCGGTGCCTATCTACCAGTTCATTTTCCACCCCACGGTCCTTGAGCTTTTGCTGGCAGCACCAAAAAGTCAGAGATTGCGCACACTACCAAAATACTTGAGATCGTGTGACCCAAAACTCACGCCAAAAATTTCTGTCATATGCTCGCGACGTTTACAACCGTCACCTAGACCGCTGATCCAACATCTGATTGTTTGGGGTAAGCCTTCTCGGAGTAATTCAAATTTATCGACAAACGTGCCCCCTTTGTCAAACTTCTCAGAACTTCTCGCGCAGCTGCAGCCTTCAAGGAGAAAGACTCACCATCAAGGCTGACAAAACAAAAACCAAGCCCAAGGGGTCAACGTCATACGAGAAGTTGCAACATTCTGACTACTCTCGAGTCTTCTCAAGACAACAAAGAGAATAGTGGCGTGAAGTCCTGGTATACTATCCAGTGCTGTGCATACGCTCCGTACTGCCACCGATCGCTCCAGCCCTCAACACCACATGTATGCACCTCCCGGTTGCTTTAAGTGTCAGGTTCCGACGGTAGGCTACGGTAAGAGCAAGAATGTGCCACCCCGCCCCGAAACGAGGTCTCCTCATAGCGCCACTAAAATTTCTCCGAAAATTGTACGCTGCCGAATAGCATTATTCTTCCTCTAATTCATACAATGGTACAATCTTCCAGAGTGATATGTGATCAAACACGCATTGTTCGAAGACGGCACCCAGCCTCTAAGCGACTCATTAATGTCTAATGTCTCTTCCATCTCTTTCATCCTCCAATAGGCACAGTTCACTCTTCTATAGCCTTCGTACGGACTATGCCGGTCGAGTATACAAAAGTGAGTCGCAGAAATCCGATTGATACAGTCGCCACAGGTACGGTTTCCACGAGACTCATGTCTTCGGTCAGGGCCAGCCATAACACGTTCCGCTATCTTGAACTTGTCTCCCGAAGTCAAACCTTCTCGCCATAAAATCAATATCAATTGGCAATACCGAAGTCAACATAAATCCCACACACATGAACAGTGCAAAGCTTAAATGCAGTGAAGGCCAAATGAAGTGTTTATTTCCGTCGGTTCCTCTCCAGGGACAAACTGAGTATTTAGATCCAAAGATCAAGGATCCCGCCATCAAACCTGCTCGATCATTGAGACACTCGGGCCCGAGCCTAGGTCTTCAGCTGAGTTTCAGAGGAATGCGGGGCAATGCATCAACCCAATTCGCACTTTTCGGCTAGTCTGCGATGATCCCTTTATGTTTCCTTTCCTAGTTCGTCAAACTGGAACTCGCCATGCCATGAAGTGTTGGCCTGTTTCTAAGCGAGCCTTCGAGCCTTCAAGGCGTGGTTGTAGAACGACTGGCGCACTGACTCCGAAACTAGCCTGAGAAGCGGAGGCGGAGAGAAGCCCACCGCTGAATTGCTGTAGATTTGTTCAGCCGTACTTGGGGTCAAGTCTAGCGACTCTGAAAGGTGATGTTAATTACAGGGAATGTCGTATTCACTCAGTTTGCACCACCAAGGCACTTCGAGCCTGCATTTATAGAGTATAAAGTTTATACACACGAGCGAGAGCTTCTTGATCTCCCCACCTTAGCTGGTATTAAGGGTCTCAATGGTTTCAATTGATGTGTCGGTGTCAAACGGGAGCACGGATTCTCCGGTGACGGAGTTGAATGAACTCCACACTTGGGGCATGATTTTCTCGCGTCGGCCTCTGTGTATGATAGATGTGCTTTGCGACAAGTGGTCTTGGGCTTGAGCGTCACAACTAAGTACTAAGCGCTTGTCTCCAGTGAATGTGACAATCTCCTGTACATCACCTGATCTTCGTCACATACCCGTGACTAAGCCAGGCTCTTGGCACAGGCAATTCAAGCAAGGACTGCTTATCTCAACCTCGCACTTGGAGTATACACTCAAAAGAGCTTTGAAAGTAATGTCAACTTCCGTGTCGACAAGTGCGGTACACACAAAGGAGAAGCTCTATGCCCAACTCGCAGCCAGCCTCAGTCGCATGTCCAGGGCGATTAGCCAGACTGCGGACCTCTGCGAAATGCTTCAGGTCGACTTGCACGCGATGCGTACCTTTGCCGGATTGGATGCTGCTAAGTATGCTCAGTCGTATGATCAGCTATATACTGACCGCTTACTTGACTCCATAATATACACTATTTCTGTTGACCTGCCAGGTTTATGACTGTTGCCAGCCAACTAAATCCGCCTGACGAAGAACAGGAAACGGAAGATGCCAGTGACCAGGCGTTGTAGTTTCTACAGATCTCTCACCCGACCACATATGCCGTCATTGAGAAACGCCTTGTGAATAAACTCTGAATTGAGTCCCCAAGTCCATCCAAATCGGCACCCCTGTTTTTTCAGATCATCGGAGGCGCATACATTAGCCACTTTAGCTGTGTATATCTTTATAATGTTGTTGTGGAATAACCACTTATGTAGCTTTTTTCACAAGGTGCGCAGTAGTTGTCGTATCAAACAAACAGTCCGACTCACGACCATTGTCTGGCTTCGAAATGAACCGAAATCCCTCTCCCTCCAAGTTGACTGTCGATTAAGCAACAGGATCAATGAGCACGCCCTAGGCTCGAATTAGAAGTATTCATCCAAATATCAAGACCGGTGTATACCAAAACTTCAGCAAAATTCTCATTCCATGAACCCGATTTGAAAGCTTATTTACGGATCAGTCAATTTCAGCCCACCCAACGTCCCAAACATTCGGCTCTCTGGCTGTTATTTCCTCCGTTCACCACCCGATCACAGTGATGACGGCCTTGTCGTTTGATCCCAAAAATGTGCAATGTATACGTTACGGACGCCTGCCAAAGTGAACGATTTGGAATCTACCAGAAGTATGGACCAGTGGTTAGTACTACCTCGGCTCTGGCCGCAGATGGGCTGTTATTACAAGGAGTCACCGCCACCGCCACGCCCATTCCCCAAAGAACCCGACAACTGGTTTCGACTGTACGAGGTGTCTCAGGTGTCGGTGGTCACAATTTCAGGAGGATGTCGCCTTACTTTATATTGATTCCCGCAGTTCTGTTGGCTCATACACCAACTTGGTTGTTCTATTCGGCTAGTGTGCCGAGAATACGCTACGCTGAGTGCTTCCTTTGAAACTTATGTCTGAGAGTTCAAGGGACAGATTGGCATGGCTGCAGCTTGTACGCTTGTTCAAGCGCCTGTGTTATAAATAAGCGGATAGGTTCACCCAGGCGAGCGACCCTACCATCGCTCTCTCGACGAGCCAACGTGAGAGGCGAATGAGCGAACTAGTTAGACTCTTTGAAAATGGGCCGTTTTGGTGTCAAATACCAGATCCCGACCGTGTTTGGCCATATCTGTTGCTTTGGGACATCTACATCTCTCGACAAAGATTCAACACTAGCTTAACAAGAAATTATTTGGGTTGCTCACCCTGTAAGCAGATAGAGGTGAGAGGCAAAAAGATGACTATTTCTTCGTCGTATATTTTCATCGCTTTCATTGCGGGTCACCGTCGTCAGAAGGGACGGAGATTTGCAAACATGTCGGTTGTTACACTACGGATCAGGCACGGACGCTTTTGGAACACTCTGTACTAGTACATTACCGCCCGTCGTGTTTGGGGTGCAGAATGCCGTACACCCATGGCAGGTGAGCCAAGATCCACCCTCGACCTGGAGTTTCTCCGAGGCGGGGAATGAAGAATATATATCGCACAGCGGGTCACTTTACGACGTTGATCCTTTCTTCCCGCAAGCCATGGCTCCCGTAGGTATGGACCTCTCCTCGACGTACGGGGTATTGCTTATAGGAGGTAAATACTCCCATCGCTTTGATATTCTGGTGCTGATGTTCCTCGTTTCATGCTAGTCATGTTTAGCACCTTGTCAGTGATGTGTTACTCACGGCGATTCTTTACTCATAGAGCTCCAAAGTTTCCAGGGCGTTCTCACTGTACAAGTTTACCAATATTACCAATATTTTCCCGAGGACCCAAGAGCACACAAAGTTCTTGTTGCTGTGCTATGGTCTGTGCCCTCTCCCGACAAAAACATCAGAGCTTGCTGGATCATTAACGACAACCTCGCAGGGTACTCGACCTTTTCCACCTCGTGCTTATCTCCTACACAGTCTATTACTATCTGGTCATCCATTGGGGAGACATTCAGGGCTTTACTCACCTAATTCTACCTTTTTGTCTGCATTTGTACCCGATTTCCCTCCAAATCCTGGCTTCTCAGATGTTTTTTCTTTACCGGTGGGTCTATGGTGTGTAAAGAGTCACCTCGCAGATTGACTGTGAACATTACCTTTAGGATTTGGACCTTCAGTCAAAGAAATACCTGGATTGTGGGACCGATGTTCATTTGTAGTTTAGCCTATTTCTGTCTCATTTTCACGTCTGGGACGACCTCTGTGACTGGAGTAGGCTTCATGAAGGGCTTTATCCCAATGACCGTCATAGGGACCGCCAGTCAGTGATCACGATGTTAATTGATCAGTTCTGATATTTATTGACCTCCGCTGTTGTAGCTGACTTTGCCATCGCTGGTTTTTTGTGCTACTACGTGCGTAAACGGAGTGAGGAAATTCGTGATATGCGGTGAGAGTAGAAGTACCGCATACAGTCCTCGCCACTCATCGTCGGAGATGCTAGGATAACGAGTGTCATTGTCACCCAAGTCATTCGATACTCCGTAGCTACCACCGCTCTCACAAGGTGAATAACTTTTTCTCTTTGTCATTGGTCTCAGAGATGAACCGCAAATAAGTCTTCTCATTATGATGTGTTTAATCTCGGTACGTTTGAAACGTGATGAGGGTATCTGGCTAGGTTGACATCTCAAACTATAGTATTTTGTCGCTCCCTTTACTTTCGTCTATCTTGTGAGTGTACAGCGTCAGGCTTCTCTAAAAATGGGTACGCTCACTTCGAATCAGGCTTTGAACTTTTCCTCTGGGCGGACCTACGCGAATGCCGTACTTGTACAGTGGGTTACATTTGTGCTTGTGCCCAGTCGGTGTCATTGATCTGTTGCTAGTCTAAACGCTCGTCATAAATTCCGGGAAACCTTAGATAGTATGGAACCGTCTTTCGCCAAGTCCGCAAACCTCGTGGGCATTTCGAGTGCTATCCGAAGAGTACCCAGGACTGGAGACATGAATACACGCGAATACCCGTCTCGTGTGCCTGCAGTAGAGGCAGGGAACAAGGTGCGCCCTTCACAGTTGACCAAAAGTACTCCTTGTCACCGATAATCTCCAGCTTGACTCCCTTGTTCAAGTGCCGCTCAGCACCTACGCACCACGTTCGCGTCACTCGCTACCGTAGCCTGTGCCATACCGTACAGAGGGAAAATGTATCTTTCCGAACTTCCGACTTCTATGTTTTGCGCCACGGGAATTTTCGACTTGTTCCATAAGAATATCTGTCTTCGGTTACGCAACTCATCCTGTATCATCAAAGCAAGGTCTTTCACACTGAACAGGATACATACAGGAGTGATGAGCTATAAATATTCGTCTAGTTCTCGAGTGCGAGGGAACAACAGTGTCAATCAGAAATCTACATCGAGAGATTAGCGTTGATCATGCAGCTACATGGAAGCTTTAAAGGCCGTAGATGCAGATCTACGGCGCTTAAAATACGAGGTTCTCCCTGGGCCATGACAGTCGGACGACGGTGGGTGCGAAACTTGCCTGGTTTCGAAGATACCGCACCCCATGAACGAGATTCGTTATGCTCGAATTTTCTACAGCAGAGTTTTGCAGGGTTTTGCCCAAAAAGGATCGGGTTGCTGTTGTTAGGAGGCTTGGGAGCATGATTATACTGCGCCAACTTACACTATGGACATAACCAGGTACGTATACAATCGTAATCCGAAATACACTTCCACAACGTCGCCGTCAATCTTGGCCTGGGACAGGATGCCGTACGCCACAGGGCTGCGCTAAGCTCGTTTGTCTCAGGTTCGGGTTCGCTCAAAACCGAGAAGCGAGCAGTATATATTCTTCAGCTGGACATCGGCCGTAAAGCCCTTCTTCCCGTCCCCATGATCCAACAGTTCGATATCAACCTTTGGCCGACTTATGGAGTGATACTTGCTGGAGGTAACAAGCTACTGATCGTTGATACGATGTTTACTCACATTGAATATATTCTACCGTGTCTCCAGTATTATTTGCCACATTGTGAGTACTCCTATTTTCTTTGTCTCCCAGGTTAATCAAGGCTCTCTATCAGTTTTCAGGGTATCCTGACTGTACAAGTGTATAGTTATTACCAAGATTTTCCTAAAGATCCAAAGAGAACCAAGATCTTCGTTGCCGTACTATGGTTCGTATGATCTCACTGGCAGTCGGTAAGCTGAACATGAGGATTCTGATTCAAACTCATTCAGGATACTCGACTTCTTCCACCTGATACTTATTTCCTACACAGTCTTTTATTATCTTGTCACGAACTGGGGTAATCTATGGGGCATCAGTCGCTTTATTATTCCGTTTTGTATACATTTTATTTCCCATCGCTTTTTCTATTTTACTCTGTCAATTATTCTTCTTGCATCGGTGAGTTGACCATGTTTTCGCATACCTCACTGGCCTCAATGGTGGTTTATTTTCAGGATATGGCTCTTCAGCCAGAGAAATGCGTTGATCGTGGGACCAGTGTTCGTCTGTAGCCTGGTTAATTTTGGCCTCATAATTGCTGCCGGAGTACTGTCCATGAAAGGAGGATTTCGTGATGGCTTGATACCCTTGGTACTTGTCGGAGCTATCAGTGAGTATTACTTTCTTCTATACTGTGCCAAATAGTCAGCCGTGTTTACCGATTTTGACAATCTAGCCGACGTACTAATTGCAGGTCTCTTGTGCTATTATGTGCGTAAGCGAAGTGAAGGAGCCCGAGACATGAGGTACGATTGGCTCTGATACAGTAATCTCTTGACTTCCCGCTGATTCGAGGGTTGAAGGGTAACAAATATCCTTGTGACTCAAGTTATTCGCTACACTGTAGCTACTAGCGCGCTCACGAGGTAAGATCAGTTCTCTTCTATTTTCTGGCACGGGCTTGATCTTCAATTCCAGTCTTCTCGTCCTCGCATGTCTCTTTGCGGTACGCTCGCTCCAGTCTCGCCCCCAATAGTTTACTCATGATCGGACCCTAGTATATTGCTTCCCCCTTTACATTCATCTACATAGTAAGGGATTTCACACGTCCATCCGTGGCGTCTCAGTTAATATTGCTCCAGGCGTTACATTTCTCCTCGGGACGGACCTACGCCAATGCGGTTCTCGTTAAGTTCGTGGCTCCCGGGCTTTTTGTCATGTGCGCCGTATCTAATATCTCACACAGCTTGAATGCACGCCGAAAGTTCCGAGAAACGCTCGAGAGCCTAGAACCATCATTCGCAAAGTCAGCAGAGCTCGGTGGGGTCTCCAGTGCCGTCCGAAGAATGCCAAGGTCGGGTCACAATATGAGCTCACATGATCACTCGTTTCGTGTCCCTACTACATCGTCGCGGTCGATCCCAGGAGGAAGTAAAGTGCGTCTAGGGACCCAGCAAAGCGTTATGCATCCTAACGAGTTCAATCGCAGTTCGACCAAGCCTTCACATATCCCCCGAATGTGGCATATCCACCACGTACGCGCTATTCGATGCCCTAGTTCAGCAAGCTAGCGTTTTATTGAACCATCTCGCGTCCTCTGGAATTGAAGTTGCTCTGTGGGGTTCGACAATGAGCCCCGTCCCCTCGCTTTGGAATGGTATTTTTTGAAGCGTTTCTCTTGTGATGCACCGGGTTTGCTTGGACTAGGGACCTTGCTCGAATGGACCTCCAGGGTCGTATTCGTTTGCAGTGGAAGAGAAATCGCATCTGGAATCCCTGTCCGTTGCGCACACTTACAACGCCTCCTGAGAAGTAAGGCTCTGGAGTGTTAAACAGATCGATCGCGAGTCCAATGACAGTTCGGCGTCGTCGAATAGCAGGCTGCTGGCTTTGATAGCCAATCCTGTACTGTATATATGGGTGATGACGCACAGTAGGGTAAGAAGGCAGGCTAGAGTACCTAGCTTTCACTATGTTGTATGTAGGAGCCGAGTGATAATTCGCACAGTTTGGTATTACCTGGAATGAGGTAAGATATCACAGAACAAGGCATTTAAGCACTGGTCCACGGAACTAATGGTGACTTTCTCGGGGGGCTCGCTGATTCAACTGCTTCAAACGGTTGCGAGAATAACGGCGATCGGACAGGATCTAACGCGGACAGTGGACCGGAACAACCCGCCTTTGATGGATCCTGACAGACCCCGACGGATGAATAATGCGCCAAATTTAGAAAAAGGATTAGTAATCCTTCAAAGAAATTCGGAATGGCGGATTGCAAACACTTGCAAATGGATGAGGTGCTTGGGACGAATCACTTGCGAATGGAATTTATTAAAGAGCCATCGTTTTTGCCTCCTTCATCATATTGGAGTTGGGAGCCCAAGGGTGCTCATAGGTATGTGCATCTCCATTGTCCTTGGAGGAAATCTAAACGAGTCTCTATTCAGGACAAGATGACAGTTGATCAAGCCACTGCAGTTGTAGCCCGAATCACATATCTGACCTCGGATGTTGTGGTTGACTCCCAACCACCGTTTCCTGCGACCTCCTCGTTCTCAAAAGAATATGCTTCGCTCGCAGAATCTGCGACGAGCTCGCCTCGGTTAGTGCTCGTACCTCATGGTGCCGACCCTGGCACTACAGTCCTCCAAACCACTTCCAACCTCTCAACTCTAACGGCATCCTCGGATTCTCAGCTCCTCACTCGTCTAGTACTTCATCTTGCGGAACTATCCTCTCGCCCAATCGTCCTTCACATTGCTATCTCGAGCGATCTTTCCGACGTTCTACTCCTCCGTTCCGCCGTCCCATATTTCCTTTTATCCTCCACCGCCCAGCAGGCCCACGATAATGCAGTGCTAGCCGCTCGGCTTGCCCGGTTAGAGAAGAAGGCAGTTGTTCATGCGTTCTACCGTTCGTCAGGGTTTGAATCTCTGGACATCCTCCCAGAGGACAAAATCCTTCCTTTCCTACTCGTCAACAAACATCCAGCCTCTCCTTCGTCAAGCAGCGGACATGTGACACCCGCGTTACTCAATGGTCATGCGAATGGAAAAGCCGAGAACGGCCACTCTATCAACGGGCACGCAACCAATGGCCTTGGGCCGATTGATGACCCGGCCGTGACTTCTCACTTCAAGGCTTACCAGGCCGTTGCAGCAGAGACACTCAATCAAGTCAGGCGCCCGTTACCTGACTTGGTAGCTCGTGGTTCGACTGAGCCGCAAACCGTCATTTTCACTATTGGGCGAGGAGAAATCACCATTCCAGTGGACGGTGTTTCCTTCGTCGCACTTCATCTTCTCAACCCCATTCCTCAGTCTCGCCTCCTCAGCGCGATCCCTGCCTCTGTCCAGCGCGTTGTTGTTCTTGAACAAGTTTACCGATGGACGACGAAGTGGACGCCTTTGTACCTAGAAGTCGTTGGCGCTCTCCAAAATCGACCCGCCGAAAGTCGTCCCGTCGTGCTTGGCGGCATTCTCGGAGATATCAGTGACATCACTGTTTCTGATGTCCTCAAGTTAATCCAGTCCTCTGCGTCTCCTTCATCTCGCCTTCAGATTGGCTCCCTTTCGTCGCCTTCTTCGGCGACCTCTGTGCCTGCTATTCCAAAGCACGAAACAGCTTACACCAAGATCCTCACACATATCTTCGGTGATCGGCTCGATGTCGTCAACTCACCCACATTAGTTGCTACACAAGGTCTAGTTGCGACAACTCCCGAATTCGCTCTTGGACGCGTTCGCGGTCAAATGGACGAGCGTGCTGACCTTATTGCCTCCGTGGAGGAGCTGCTCCGGCTCGAAGGTATATCACCAGAGCTCCACGCGCTTCTGAGTAAATGGCTCCTTTCCAAAGAAGATGGGATTAAGAGTCGGAAGCTTGCGCGAGATATCACTGATTCCCTCGAGTCTTCCCCCATCGATCATCCAGCGGCCTCGAGAATCCTGTCACTTCGATCTCATTTCCCGTCTGTCTCAAGGTGGATTGTCGGGTCAGACGCATGGTCCTATGACCTTGGAGCGTCAGGTCTTCATCACGCTATCGCCTCTGGACTCAACGTCAACATCCTCATTATCGATACCCTCCCGTACACTGCACGCAACACCGCAGACCCTAACCGTCGGAAACATGATGTCGGACTTTACGCCATGAACCATGGGGATGTTTATGTTGCCAGCGTTGCCGCCTTCTCTTCGTATGCTCAAGTGTTGCAGGCGTTCATGGAGGCAGACAGATATGATGGACCCAGTGTTGTACTGGCGTACCTTCCCCATCAATCCGAGGATTCACCAGCGCTTGAGGTGTTGAAGGAGACTAAGCTAGCTGTGGACGCGGGATACTGGCCACTTTATCGTTGGGATCCCAGCAAGGAGCGTGACGGCAAGGAACCTTTCTCTCTCGACTCTGATGCGATCAAGAACGATCTCAAGCAGTTCCTTGACCGCCAAAACCACCTCTCTCAGTTGACTCGTACAAAACCTCAGATTGCGGCTGAGCTTGTCAGTAATCTCGGCGATACTGTCAAGGAAGCTAGAAAGCAGCGCGCGCAACAATCTTACAATGATCTCCTCACTTCCATTGATGCTCCTCCACTTCTGATCCTGTACGCCTCCGATGGCGGGGCTGCGGAGAAGAAAGCCAAAAGACTCGCAGGACGCGCTACAGCCCGTGGTCTATCAGCTACCGTCGCGACCTTAGATTCTGTTCCGCTTGAGACTCTTGCAGAGGAGGAATATGTCGCTTTCATTACCTCGACGGCCGGTCAAGGAGAGCCGCCTCAGAATGGTCGTACCTTCTTCAAGACTCTCAATGCCGCAGCCACCCGCGGTGATCAGCTTTTCACCAAGCTCAAATTCACTGTCTTCGGCATGGGCGACAGTCACTATTGGCCTCGTCCCGAAGATGCACACTATTACAACAAACCTGGCAAGGATCTCGATGCTCGCCTGGAGAAACTCGGCGGTGAGCGTATAGCCGACCTCGGTCTCGGTGACGACCAAGACGCGGACGGTCCTGAGACTGGTTATAAGGCCTGGGAGCCCCTGCTTTGGAAAGCGCTCGGTGTCGACTCTATCGAGGTCACGGAGGCGGAGCCCGAACCAATCACCAACGAACATATCAAGGCTGCCTCTGGTTACCTCCGCGGAACAATCAGCGAAGGCTTGGAGGACAACAGCACTGGCGCTCTCGCAGCCAGTGATACTCAGCTCACCAAGTTCCACGGTATTTATCAACAGGACGATCGCGACATTCGCGATGAACGTCAGGCTCAGGGCGTTGAACCTGCCTATAGCTTCATGATTCGTGTACGCATGCCAGGCGGTGTTTGCACACCGCAGCAGTGGCTGCAGATGGATCAAATAGCGGATGAGCATGGCTCAGGCACATTCAAGATTACGACTCGCCAGACATTTCAATTTCATGGTGTTATCAAGAGACATTTGAAGCCTGCCATTCAGGACATCAATCGTGTATTGCTTGATACGCTAGCTGCTTGCGGTGACGTCAACAGGTGAGTACTTAACCTAGATTCAAGGCTTTAGATGCTTATTGTGCTTAGGAACGTGATCTCCTCTTCGATTCCTACGATGTCGAAATTGCATGCTCAAGTTTACGAGTTTGCCAAAGAAGTCAGCAGCCACTTGATTCCTCGCACCACGGCATACCACGAGATCTGGCTTGACAAGAAGCTTGTCGCTGGAGAGGCGTTGAAAGATTTCGAGCCGCTTTATGGCGAATTCTACCTGCCTCGCAAGGTATTATCGTCGATCCTCAGTACTTGCTCCAGACTAACCTTGTTATTCCAGTTCAAAATTGCCGTCGCTGTCCCTCCCACGAACGATGTTGACGTATTCGCCAATGACGTTGGTTTCATTGCGATCGTCAATAAGGATGGAGAGCTGGAAGGTTTCAACGTCGCCATCGGTGGTGGTATGGGTGTGACTCACGGTAACAAGAAGACGTACCCTCGAACCGCAAGCATCATCGGCTTTTGCACTGTCGAACAGGGCAAATATGTTGCTGAGAAGATCATGCTAGTGCAGCGAGATAACGGCAACCGTGTCGAGTGAGTCCCCCAAGTTCCTATTCGCTTGCATGTTCTGACCTCATTCTCAGTCGTAAAAACGCTCGTCTGAAGTACACCATTGATCGTTTAGGTCTCGACGTGTATAAGGCTGAGGTCGAGAAGCTTCTGGGCTACACACTTGAACCTGCTCGTGCCTTCACCTTCGACCGCAACGTCGATGATTTCGGTTGGCACGTTGGGCAAGACGGCAAGCATCACTTCATGATGTTCATTGAAAATGGACGAGTACAAGATGAACCTGGACGCGACTTTAAGACCGGATTGCGAGAGATCGCGAAGGTACACAAAGGCACGTTCCGGCTGACGGCGAACCAGCACCTCATGATTTCGGATATCCCTTCGGAGGACTTGGAGCTGATCAAGAATCTGTTGGCTAAATATAAGATGGATAATCTCAACTTTACTGGACTTCGATTGAGCTCATCAGCATGTGTTGCATTCCCAACGTGTGGTTTGGCGATGGCGGAATCTGAACGTGTGAGCTTTGATTTTTTCATATACACCTGCCTCAAGACACTGACGTTCAGGGTAGTACTTGCCTCTGCTGATTGACAAAGTCGAGAAGATATGTGAGGAAAACGGCCTGAGAAATGATTCCATTGTCATGCGTATGACCGGGTGCCCAAATGGCTGCGCCCGTCCTTATGTTGCTGGTTAGTATTATCTTGGGCATTGTTACCCTCAGGATGTCTGAATCCCCTCGCAGAGGTCGCCTTTGTTGGTAAAGCGCCTGGAACATATCTCATGCTCCTCGGCGGTGGCTATTATGGCCAGCGTCTTAATAAAATATACCGAGGTTCGTTGTTTGCCACCTTGGCTTGTCCTCCACTGACTGAAGCTCATCCCACCACAGAGTCTGTCACTGAACCCGAGATTCTCGCCATTCTTCGTCCCATGATCGAGCGTTACGCGAAGGAGCGCCTCCCTGGAGAGCATTTCGGTGATTTCACCATCCGGGCTGGATATATTGCCCCTACAACAGAAGGCAAAGCTTGGTATGATCGTATGGGTGGGGAGGGCTTACACCGTGAATCTGCCGTGGTCGCTGCCGCCGCGTAAAATTACCACTTTAATTACCACTATAAAGATACCATCCATGCTAGGCCATTTATGCTAGAAAGGACTGCGCAAAATGAGCAATGTACAACTAATTTTTCAAACAATTCACTTTTTGCAAACCTAACGAGCGGAACCTTGGAAACTTTGACAAGTGATCAATCTAAGCTACATGTCGGGATACTTGCAGGATAGAGAACAGTGTCCGAATACGGGAAGATATCGTACTTAAACAATAGCGGTGAATTTTCGTGTTGTATGAGACCCCAACAGTTGGTAGGGTCCGTTCCAAGGACGGTGACCCAATCGCTGTCGGATGAATGGCGAAGCCCCCCTGGCTGAAGCTTTTGCACAAGATCACCGAGGCTGCCACAGACATCCACCAGTGCCGCCTCTGCAATAAACCACTCGGTGGGCGGCAGGTCCTACAATCGGATTCAGCAGAAAATCCTGATGTGATCCCCCAGATGAAAACTCGCTTACCTGGAGTGCAGCCAGCCCGGTGGCGTTATTCTCAATTTTGAAGCGCTGGTGCTCTGATTCAGTGATCCCATAAAACCAATGCCATTCACAGAGGGCTTTGAAGAATCGTGGTCTGTTTAGTTCCATTAAATGAAACTCCTGTAAGACAAGCTGGTTACGAAGTTCGACTGGAGCCTGTGAACAACATTGTTCAAATCCAGCGAGCAGTGAGTGAGTAGCCTCTCATCGAAAATAGCTGCTCACATGTCTAAGAAGCCAGGAGCAGAATTTTGCCATTAATGTAGGGCTCTCTCCAAACACAGCTGGGCGCCGATAGTCGATTTGTTGGAGCATATTCAGAATATCAGAGACGTCAAGCATCAGGCGGTGAGGAGCCTCAAGCTTCGTGATACAGTGTGACGAGCACCAGCGATGGCAATAACGGTACAGTAGATCCACCCAAAGGTAGCCAGCCTTGTAGAATATTTCTTCGCGAAGCTTACGCGCACTCTCAACTGGAGTGTCGGAATCAGGCGTCCAAGTTATCTGGATAGCTTCAGAGGCTGTTTGACCGAAGTTGATGAGTAGAGGTCAAAACAGATCAATGTGAAACGTACACTGGAACTCCGACCATTGCAGCAGGATACATGTACACCGTTTCCATACCTCAGTGATTACGGCTTCGATATCAACCCAGTAAGCACCTGATCTTTTGCTATCTCGAAGAAAATCAATTGAGGAAGAGTGAAGAAATTGCAACCCTCGGGTGTGCATGAGCGGTGCGGGCGGGAGCGTTATAATAGGCAGTAATAATTGCATGGAACAGTCTAGGCTATGATCAAGACCCAGAAGGTTGCAAGTCAGTAGGAGTGATGTTTGTTCAAGGATGATGGAAAGTGGAGATAAGTAGAACCCCAGGAGGGACTTAATTTGGGCAAGGGTATCATCCGGAAGGTCCGCCATGATCTGGGAATACATAGAATCAAGAGGTCGGGATAGATTTTCGGATGAAAGCTTCGACCGACTGCCACCTTCAAGGAAGTCGGACAAGCGAGAAACCGGATCAGCAGAGGGTTGATTGATGAACTGGATTATAGCGGTTGCGAACGCGAAGAAACCAGACGACGCTTTAGAGACTGAAGAAAATTGACTTTTCGTTGGCCAACATATCGAAGGGGGTATGCGCTCGGGAAACTTGTCCTTGATCTTCCTGAACTCAGACTCCAGATAACAATTCACGTCCCTTCGAGCGCGTTCTGAGCCAATGGATAGGTACAACTCCCGAAATGACCTGCTCCTCCGCTTAACTTGAGAGAAGAAGCTGGTTATATGTGCTCTTGACCGTGTCGCAAAAATCCAGACGATGGGGAACGATGAGTGATTCAGGATGAAGTCGTGAACAAGATGGAGAACCTGGCACTGATCCCGCTCCTCTTGACAGTCATCCAGTGCATCTATCAAGATTATGCATCGCTTTGCACCCAAAGGAACATGTTTTTGAATGAATGGGGTGGCCACCAAGCTTTGAAATTGGGCTAATAGTGACTTCTCCATGAATAATGGGTCAGCCTTGAATTTTGCTTCCAGATATTTTTGGTAGTACTCGTTTTGAAGGGCAAGCTGATATGCGATGGTTGAGAAGATACGCCTAGCGTCATTAACATTCTCCTTTTTGGACATAAAAAGGGCGACGCGTAAATTATCCTTGGTATCTTCCTCAGCAAACGTTTGCATGATAGCGGATTTGCCCGCTCCTGCTGGGCCTGATATGTGGATAATCTTGACGTCCTCCTGGATGAAACGGCGAACAGATGATAATACATTGGTTCTGGTACCGGGATAACAGCGGGGAGGGTAGTCGCGGAGGTTTGAGTCGACTCCTGCTCCATGCAAGGTGTATTTCATCATCCGTTCAAGCACTACAAGGCGCTGATCAGTCGATTAGACATTTCTGACAAGAGAGGCCCGTACCGTCAATGTGACCGCCACTATGATGACTATGGTAATGCTGATTTTCAATGCTATACATGCTTGCGTTTGGCATCACAATATGATGTGAGTGGCTGAAGAATCCATTACTGCCCGATAAGGGAACAGAATGATCTGCAAGACATCGGTATTATGAGCATAGAGCAAAAGAAAATAGGGTGGAACGAACCATGCAACGTGCGCGCCGTTGAGTTGACTAACTGGTTTTCTGGCATCTCTGGAATGATCTTGGTTTTTGAAAGCGTTCCTTCACTGATCGACCAGACAGGGTCCACGAGCGTAGAAGAGGTGCTTCTAGTATTAGTGTGAGAGAGTGTGTGAGAGCTTGGTGTCCAGCTCTCGCCCTGAAGAGAACCAGTTCCCTGATTTGAGTGGAATGACCTGACAGGGGGCCTATGCCCATCAACACTCCGGTTATCACGAAGACGTCTGATAGCTAATGCATTCGGCGGAGGCTTCGGGGCGGGCAGAGGCAGACCTGTGGACGTCTTTATGCTAGAGGTTTCAGGAGGCTGGGAACGGAGGATTTCAGAAAGTAGCTGTTCAGTTGAACTCGATGGATCGCTCGCCGAAACATTGACAGGACCCAGCTCAGGTTTTGTAACAGACGGCGAGGCTATAGAGGATGATTTCACCAGTCTAGGTGCCCGAATTAGGACTGGAGGAGACGACCTTTCGGATGATATCGCTCC
Source organism: Leucocoprinus birnbaumii (assembly GCA_027627405.1). Taxonomy (NCBI): domain Eukaryota; kingdom Fungi; phylum Basidiomycota; class Agaricomycetes; order Agaricales; family Agaricaceae; genus Leucocoprinus; species Leucocoprinus birnbaumii. The sequence goes on along the minus strand of JANIEX010000011.1, from coordinate 77,496 downwards.
GGTAGTCTGAGGCTCGGAGGCATGATTAACATAAACTGGTATCACTTCCCTCGGGCGATTTTCTGGCCAACTGGTCGCTGCGGATACTTTGGCTACCCAATCGTGGATACTTTCGAAACCAAGAATAGGACGATTAGGGGGAGCTGGTTGCGAGCGCTTGTGACTGTGTCGGCTCCATTCTCCAAGCTTCGGACGGTGGCATGATCCATCGACATCATCCGAGCCCTGGCTCGTCGCACAAGCGCGAATACTTTCAAAGTCAAGAGTAGGTCGAGATGAAGTAGCTACTGAGAAATGCTCATAAGCTGGAGGGTTGTTAGATTGGCGACATTCGAGCGAGCAATATGGACCGTCATCGTCCTGGATGGTAGAGTAAGGTCAGGGGTACCAGCGTGAGCAAACTCCAGTGGTCGATACTCACTCGGACTTGTACACCACAGCTTAGACAATCATCATGGTTACTTTTGAAATCAGAAAGAACAGGACGTTTAAGGAGGGGTGGTAGCAAGCGCTTGTGACTGTGCGATGAAGTAGCTACTGGGCGACGCTCATAGTTTGAAGGACTGTCATATTGTTGACATTCGAGCGAGCAGTATGGATTGTCATCGTCCTGAATAGAGGAAGGTAAGGGTTACCAGTGCGTGCAAATTCCAATTAATACCCACGACTTGTTTACCGCAGTTTAGACACCAGTTGAGATCCATTCCCGAAAGCCACAATCCTGTTGGCAGGTAGAGAGGGGTGGTGGATGTGGTCAACCCTGGGACCCGAATCCCCTCTTCCTGTGTAGAGTAGTCGCGTGGACAAGGCGTTATTCGAAAATGCCGGCCCGTCGTGATACATCCATCAATCAAAGATGAATCAAAGATGAGAGGGCAAAAATAGAGCAGGCGAAATCGTGGGGTAGGTATGCTTGTGCTAATTATACAAGAATGACGGTATGATAAGACACGTGAAAGGAAGGTTTCCAGTACAGCTTGGGGGTTGACTACACGAATCGCCAATTTCGAGTTCCAGGTTCGGTTGCTGCAATTGAGATTGCAATAGCAGACGAAGACCAAACATGCTCAAGCCTCAGGCGCGCTCAAGCCGACTTAGCTGCTCTCGCCTCCTTCAGAGTCTCCTCAAGGGCTTTGATGATGGTGTTGACATCGCCACGCTGGGCATCAACTACAGACAATCCCATATGGCCGATACGGAAGTACTTGTCTATATGATCACATTAACAACTGGTCCTCGAGCTTTAGTAGCATAACGCAAGAGCGTACCTTTGATTTCGACGTGGAGACCACCAGCAACGACGACATTGCGTGCATTCAGGCGTGGTATGATATCGCTGGCACCAAGCCCTTCTGGGAAGTACAGCTACATGGACGTTGAAAGAATGGTTGACCTCTGAGATTAAAGAGCAACCTACAGCAGTCATTCCGTTTGCGGCCTCTTCATCAACTTCAGGTAGTTGCTTCAGACCAAGCCTCTTAGCGGCGTCCTTCACTGCCTTGCTGGCGTCTCTGTGCATTTGCAGGCGTTGTTGGAGACTTGTCTCTGAAATATTTGATTAGAGCATGTTTCTCTCGACTGAGTGGTCAGCCTACCTCCTTTAACAATGAGCTTCAACGAAGCATGGTATGCATACATAAGGTTCACAGGTGGCGTGGCGAAATAGGCTGGTTTGCCAGACTCGTAAGCGTTCATTATGGGTAACCACTTCTTCCAGGAAGCATAGTATGATGTGGGTGGGGATTTACGGCTCTTGAAAACCTATCACATGGGAACGTGAGCGACGTTGGTTCTCAAGGTTCAGATAGATCTCACTCCGAGAGCCCGCTGGCTTGCAACGAGAATACTAAGACCGGGGGGTGTCCCGAGTCCTTTTTGACTAGCAGTCAAAACAATGTCAAGATCCCAATCGTCAAATTTGATCTCTTCTGATGCGACGGAGCAAACAGCGTCCACGGCAACCTGATGGTAGCTTCAGTAAAGGCCTCGTTGCATTCTGTGTAATGACGCACAAGGGTATCAGGCGATATCCGACGGACGAGGGCAGCGATTTCCTTCACATTCGAAAGAACACCTACACCGGGGTTGATTCAGGTTCCAAGTTACTTGAAACCAAGACTTACCAGTGCTAGTATCGACATGAGTTACGGTGACCATCTTATACTTCTTTCCGCCTTTCAGCTCTTTCTCAAGCTCAGATAATGCTACTGCACGTCCGATAGGAGCCTTAAGTTGCTTGGCGTTGGCTCCGTAAGTCTCCAAACATTCAGTAAAGCTGTCACCAAAATAGCCAGAATGAAGAATGAGGACATTCTCGCCCTGTTCAATAAGATTGGCGGCAACCTAGAAGATGACAATGAGGCTCTGAATGATTGGGAGCTGGATTAAAGCTAACCTGATCCCAACCGAGGGTACCGCTTCCGCTGATAAGGAAGGGTTGTGCAGACTTGGTCAAAAGCACCTCCCTAGTTCAGTGATCAGAGTGAGCCGCACAAGTGGAAGGGTAACAATGGACCTCGTCATTCGAATACAATCCCCAAAAACGGGAACAAATTCTGGGGAGACATGGGACATAGAGGGATGGGCATTTGCAAAGAGAACCTAGTAAGTGTGAGAAGACTGGTTCACCAGATGGTAAGAAGAATTGTAAGGATAACAACATACTTCATCAGCCACCTCGATAGGCCCGGGGATCCTGCAGAAGAGATAGACGTTGGAAACGTTCACACTGAGTAAATTTATATACGAACACGAGAAGTCTATATATAACGATGCAAATGAGTATGAGTTCTAACGAGGATCTTATGTTTTGTAGACTCACTTGTGGGGTTGCTAAGATAAGTCAAGTCAGACCAATGTCATCGTCAAGTACCTTGAGACAGCAGTAACATACCTGTTTAAATTCGTCCTTGGTGGTCATAGTGAATGGTCTTGTAAATCGGTGAGCTGGGGGCAGGGAACGGAGGGAGAAGAGAGAACGAAAGGAGGATGATAACCTAATCGCGACGACCATTTCTTGGTCGAGATATTCGGCTCAGTCACACGGCCGCTAGAAATGTTAGAAATCCGTTTTCTCGGTCTACGGGATTCCGCATATCCCTCCGGCCAACATTGCCGCTCAAGGTGCGTTCCGCGGCACCCCGGTCATCCGATGACATGTGTGACGTCACACTGCCCCCGGACTCGGCGCTTCTTTGAGTTTTAAAAAGGCAACGCTTAGATTAAAAGGAGTCCGTTCATCCATTCGGGTTCATCCATGCGGGATAACGATCACAGCTTGGCTTATACGCCTCTCTACGTCCGTTAAATACGCCATAAATTTGATCGCGGAAATCCGCTCAGTCCACCTCTCCGATCCGTCGACTTAAATAACTCGAAAGGTCAGAAGCAGACCACCACAATCGAAACTAGGGGAGTACATATGGGTACACTCACGATATTTCAGGGAAAAATTCCGAAACAAGCCCGGTTAGAACGCCGATAAACGGCCTTACAATGGCACATGTTTTCCGTCTACTTCCATTTACCCGCTCAGTCCGAGGCATCATTTTACCAGTTGTAGGTCCATGTTGATCATAGCTGGCGCGTAGTGTGCAGTACCGACACATAGATGCGATATAACCTGTGGAATTTTCCAGGAGTCATCATATTGAAGGTTGAGAGTCTAGTCATTTTGTCATCGACATCCTCGTTTCTGTCATTCAAAGCTTTAACGGTCGATCAGTACTACTTGGCTGGATTGATGTTGTAGCTTCACGAGTAGGGTATTTTTATTCCTATGTTGATCCCCGTCGAGCTGGGTTCTCACCCAGAAGCTCTCGCTTTTGTGCTATGACAAGTTTGGATAGGTTGTCATGATTGTGGGAGAGCACGTCCTCCTAACGTGCTCGAAAGAAGGCAGGCGCATGTGGCCGGATGATAAAGTATGAATCTCAGGCCTCAGAATTCAAATGCCACAGGCTCGTGGAACCAAGGCTGGTCAGCTGGGAACAGTGATTTGATCGGCACTAGTCTCACATGTCATAGAGCATCGTGGGCTGCTAATAAGCCGTGATGTCTACCGACTTTTCTCAGATCTTCCTGGATAATTGGTTCAAGGTCTCAGATGAAGGCATGATAGCAAGGCAGATAGAAGTTATTGCGGAGTTGAAGAAGGTCAAAATGTAGCTGTTATCCATTTGAAATGACCACTAGCTGGCAATTTTTGGCCTAGGGGTGTATTCCATACTCTGGGTTAGTGTTGACAAGTCCTGTCGAAGTAGATGATGATGATGAAAACAACTGGGACGTCGAAGTTGACGACGATTGGGATTCCATAGGATCCTATTGATGACCCAGCATGGACTCTGATCACCAGGTGTTGTGCGCCCGAGCCAGGAGATAGATTAAAGGTTCCGGTCGTACAGAAGCTGATCGCAGATATGAAAGTATAGGATGATCGACCGGCAATGAAAGCTGCACCTGGCGCTGATATCTTCGAGCTTCGCTTAAAACCTGACATCGATCTGGACTGCGTAAGGGGCATTTTAGACCAACTCCAAGTACTTTATATCTTTCGTTCTTCGAAATCTTGCCTGAATCTTTTTCAAGGCAAGGGTAGCCCCTTCTGAAATGGAAGAGCGTACCTTTACTCAGTATTTCAATCAGATGCTATTGTGACCGGGTGCTTGTGAATAAATGACGTATACATTGACATTGGAAACTGTATAAAAGGTTTTCATCCTCAAAAACGCTAGTCCGTTCCGTTCAAAGGTACAGTGAGTGTATTCTCACATATGCTAATTGACTCTGGACACAGTTTTCATGTCTTCAGCATGTTATTAGAGTTCTTTTGTGCCCGTCGATCTGCGTTTAATGCGCGAACATCAGATTCACAAAATATAACTCTGAAATGTGCATTCACCAACAGTCAACTTCTGTCAGAAGCAACATTTTTTTGCACCCTAATGAGCCTCGTTTACTTTGGTCTCTGAACCGAACACATGGTCATCTCCCTCGTTATGATCCAAGCAGGTACAATTAGAGTTGCCTTATATTGATAGAAATCGTCAGAGCCTAAGTAAATCTAGCGTGGTACGAGAACTAACTTGGTTAACTGGTCTTGAAGAGGAGATTTGTCTCTGACATATGAAGTTTGAAGGCTCATTCAATCCAGCCACTACTGGCAAGAGGAAACGTCCGATTTCATTCTGTTATCCCTCGGCGGGGTGATGAGCATACAGAAGCAGTGAGTTGGCAGGGTAGTCGATATAGTGAATGATTCGTAGCATAATACTGACTGGGTGCCCTTTGTCGTAGTAATGACTACCGGTCTTTGTAGTTCATCGACACGGCATAAGCCAGTGGCCGGTAAACCTCATCCTGCATATCACCCACTACATCGTCAATGCTGATTTTTCTCCTCCATTCTAGAATCGCTCCAAGAAAGCGTCTGTGGGAACTGACCACCAGATTCGATCAACCAGCCGCCCACATGAATCTCGCCACACTCGAAAACCTATCCTCTGTGGCAAGAGTCAGCCCTTCATTCCAAGATTATGTTCGCCACATAGCATCCTGATATGATACGTCATGTCTAGACTGGCGGACCTCGTCATACCAGTAAGCCTCTTGATCGAATTTCAGCGGCTAACCGGGCCTTTCCAGAATCCTCCATATAAAAGGTTCTCATATCGCAATAATCGTTCCTCAGCACTTGGCTCTCGACAACCATCGAGGTACGCTCTTCTATCCCTTCTACTCCTCTCCCCTTTCTCATTGATCATCTACAAGGCCATCCAAGCCAGTTGTCCGTCGCCATTCACGGAGAAAGGCCGGTGCTGCCGACTGAGGTTCAACACCCTCACTTGTGGGGATGGATGGAAGGCCTAGTCTGCTATCACCATAACTGGGTCGTCTCTAGGTCTCATCAGCCACACAGGGGTCATGATATCTTGAGAAGAGTATGCTTGACTCGGTTTATGGTGCGCCTGTTGTGCTCCTCAATGGTTTCTCTTGACTGCTTAGTTGAGCTTGGCTGGAACACCGTTCGTGTCAATCGTCCACTCGCTCGTCCGGCAAGGCGGCTAGGTGGAACCAGCCTGAGCATCGGTGGCAGCATTCGGCGACCTTTGAGTGGTAAGCAACATACTTTAGAACAGTGTCGAACTGATCAAGCCGCCCAAGATTATCTGTCCGTTGAAGTGCACCGAAATGGAGCCAGGTGACTCGACTCCTGGCCGAACATTTTTGAGGATGTGAGTAACATATCGTTCCTTTATAACCTTTTATAACCGACAGAAATTCATATTGCATTCTTCTATCAGTGTCGTGTGACCAATGGTTCCCGCCGACCTTCTATGATGTCCCAGCACTTCTCGGCGGCAAGAGTCTAGACGGCTTTGACTAAGAACGCGTGACCTATCCTCCAAGGCTGCTTGGTTCAGGTGGGTGGGAGGGTGAGTGAACCATCAGCAGAAGGCCAGGTATGGGGGAGGGAGGTCAAAGTAAGCCATCATTAGTCGCAAGCAGGCTGGTCTGATCGTCATCGTGTTTAGGCTTCGCAAGAAAAGGAGCGATAACATTGAGCTTTAAGACTGGTAAGCCTCCATTCCTCGAGCTTGCTCGTCACCTGATTCATGTTGAAACAGTGTGATGAATATTGAGATCAGCAAGAGCCTGAGGTAAGACGGTGACAATGTTTTATTATTTTCCAGTCCAACTGACGAAGGCTAGTGAATCGACAGTAAGAGTCAGCGCCGAAGCGACAATGTCTACAAGCCTCAAGAGCAAGAAGCTTCAAGATCCCGGGCCTCAAACCAAGCACCAAAAAGTCCGAGTGAGTGCGTGAGGTGTGATGTATGATACTCCGACATCGTTTCAAGCATCTCTCGCCTTGAATTTCCCCCGCACTGCCCCAGGAGAAGCCAGAACCTCAAGCTCAAGTTGAATAGCACGACATTCGAGTATCAACAGTAGACGTTCGACAGATATGCGGATCCCAGGACAGTATGACTAGGAATAGTGACGGACTTTGGTCGTAGATAGTCGTAGAGTAGTTCTCGGGGATGGGTCGGCTGCGATCCTTTGTGCTCCCTTGTCGCGGGCCCCGGGCTTAGATCTTTTCTTCGAAAATGGTCGACCAAAGCACAAGAAACGAGTTTGTTCTACTAGTAGCACTCCAGAGAATAAAACACAAGTTAACGGCTCGGAAGAAACGTGTTTGATCTGAACTGGCGCCGGCAATCAACGAAAATGTGTCCTCACTGTCTCAGGGCCAGGAGTCCAGGACCCCGATCGCGGCGGTGTTGCCAGGCTTCGGCGAAGCGTTCGTCAAGTGACAACTCTCATCGCGTTGGATAGACTCCATCATTGGATCAGCCTCATGTGGGCCGTCCCTCAAATACTCAATAGATGTTCTCTTCTCGTCTACGCTCTTCTTCTACCAAGGTCTACAGGGTCCTTAGACTAGGCTCTCGCTCCCATTCGGGCACATCCCTCCTACGTCTATATTGATCTATTCGCAGATACTCTAGACCTTTTACAGCAACCGGCAGTGTGAACTGAGCAGATGCCTTCAAAGTCAAATCTGAAGGCTTCTTCGGAGTCGGAGAAAGTCTATGTACCTCTTCCACCTCCTGACCATCTATACCGGAAAGACCCATTACCCCCGTTAACGCCACGAGAGCGAGAAACTTACAAAGAGGTCCTTGAACACTTTTCTGAGCCCGGATATAAATTACCTGGTGTGTCCAAGGGAAATGATGAACTGACTGACGATGAAAAGTTCTGGCTCTCCTATGAATGTATTCTTCGGTTTGTACTTTTAGCACACCTGCTACTAATTTGACTGATCAACCTCTTAAAATGTACAGCTTCTTAAGAGGTTCGAGGTGGAAACCTTCTGAGACGATACAGCGGATAGAAAATACCCTGAAATGGCGTCGAGAATTTGGACTCTACACGAAACTAACGCCTGAGTGCGTCGAGAAAGACGTATGTACAATGGTCCTTTTCAAGTGTGCTGCAAACCTGAAATTTTACAGGGGAAGAATGGGACCCAGATTCTCCTGGGATACGACACCCAAGGCCGCCCCGGATTCTACATGATTCCTAACAAACAATCATGGAATTCATCCAACGAATCACGGCACCTCCAATACTGCGTCTTCATGCTGGAACGATGTATAGACCTTATGCCTCCAGGCGTCGAGTTCGTCCTCCTTCTCTCTCACGTAAAATATCTGACAACTACTATCAGAGCCGTAAATTTACTCGTCACGTACACCAACACCTCCTCCCAACCTTCCCTCAGCTACACTCGTACCCTCCTAAACACTCTCCAAACACACTACCCCGAACGTCTCTCCCATGCCTCCCTCTCTAATACCCCTCTCATCCTAACCATCCTCCTCAAATTTGTACTAACATTCATCGACCCCATAACTCGATCTAAGTTCACGCCGGACCCTTCTTCCCTTCTCAAAGATCGCACATTCACTCCTCAACAGCTCATGAAACAAACTTGGGGAGGAACATTGGATTTCGAGTATCATCATGACAAATATTGGAAGGAGTTAATTAGGATCACGGACGAGAGGAGGGAGAGGTGGAAAGAACGTTGGAGAGCCTTAGGTTCGGCTATTGGGACACGAGAGTGGAGATACAAGCGGGATGAAGGTGCGAGTGAGACGACGAGCGTAAATACGAGTGCGGAGGCTACAGATGACCGTCAGGAACGTAAACTGCATCATTCGCCTTCAACTTGGGTGGTCGTCGATGATACGAGTGGTTCCGGATTCTGGGGTAGCTTATGGGGCCACCACGGCAGCAACGGAGGGCACCATGATTTAGGAGGTGGCCATGGCGGTGATAGCGGAGGTGGCTGCGACGGTGGTGGCGATAGTGGTGGTGGTGGCGGCGGCGATTGAGCCTATGGGTTGTATGATATCTACTTTAAATATATGGTTAGACCTTGAGTGCTTATTTATCGTTTGTCTTGGCTTGTATGTACGCTTGAATTCCCCTCCGGTACTCGGTTCAAAATAACTAAATCCATCGAATGAGAGAAAAGAAAAAGGGAGACAACAAATAACTCAGAGCAAAAAAACCAGAAAACTGCTAATCCACAGGAGGGTATCAACGCGAGCCACTCAATCTCAACAAATCACTCTCTCCAGACCCATTCACATATCCAGGGACATGACTACCCGCACCTCCACCAGTCATTCCTGCAATCGTCTTCTGCAGGTCTGTCCACTCTGATTCTCTTGGTATAGCCATGTCTCCAATGTCGTAGATATACAGCTTGCCATCACTTCCACCAAGTGCAGCTCTTCGTCCCTCTTTACGGTCCCATTGGAGTTTGTTGATGGCTTTTACCCCTGAGCCGACCGTCGTTGAAACAACAGGAACCTAAAAGTACGCATAGACTCAGCTATCTGTATTATAAAAATAAAAAAGGCAAGCGCACCTCAGTATCAACATTCAAATTCCACACATCAAACTTAGCCGACCCATCCACACTCGCCCAAATCGCCGGATGACTAGGATGCCACTTGACATCATAAACATAATCATCCGCCTCCTCAAACGAATAAACAGGAGGGACCGAATGACTTGAAGTAGAAGGTTTAGCCAAACTCTTCGCTCTCCACAACTTGACAGTCCAATCCACCGAACTCGTCAAGAACAAATCCGAGAAATCCACAGGTCCGACTAATGGGTGGAAGTGAAGTCCTGTTACGGGTCCTGCGTGGCCTCTGTATACATCGTATTGGTTAAGACCAGCTTTTGCTCCGGCGCGGTCGTATCGGTTGGCTTGGTATACGTTGCCTTCTTCGGTGCCTACCCAGAAAGTTGTAGTTTCGTTGTCCGGGAAATCGAGAGTGGTGATGGCGACCTCGCCTGTCTTGTTGTGTCCGGCGTGAACGAGTTCAAGTGTTTCCTGAAGCAGGTTTAATAGGGACGATCTCGAGATGAGGGGCCCGGTATCATACCTGTGGTTGAGCAAGCATGTCCACCAGCCAGCTACATACTGTTCCATCCGTACTACTCGTGATGAGATTGTGCGCGTTCTGTGTTCCAACCATATGCATAGCGTATACAGGATGTGTATGACCAGCAGCTGATAGTGGGGTTTTTAGCACAGGCAGGTGCTTTGCTCGCGTATCCCATAGCAATATCTGGCCAGAGTAAGTACCACCAAATATCAGGTTGGAGTGAAAAGGGGAAAAAGTAACTGAAAGAACGTCTGACTAGGTAGCTATAAATGCTTGGTCCATGACAGAACTGAAGGACCGTACGCACTTGCGAATGGAAAATGAACTCCGGTCGTTCAAGTAAATGTAGATTCCATACAGCAACGATACCGTCTGGTTCGTTCAGAGCGGCCGAATTTTTGTTGTAGGCCCCAACGCTCAGCTCAGGGTACTGTGACAGATTGTTAGTGTGTTCTATGGTGGCAAGGATTGTTGGCCGACCTTCGGTGACCAGTCGACGTCCGTTACCGACCGGTTTTTGACTGTTCTCTCATCATAAAATTCGCATATCTTCTTCAGCCTCTTTCCTTCTGAATCATCCCTATATAGCGGGTCAGCGAGTTGCCTTAAGATAGCGCCAAACAACCTACACCCCAGATTCTGCGCCAATGGTATAATCTCGGATGTAGTCATAGTTATCATTCAGTGCTCTTTGTACGATCTTTGATGATTGTTCGACGAAATCCAAGAACTCCGGAGCTTGGAAAATGCTTGTGCGTTCCTCCTCAGTTAGTTCTAAAGAGGGTTAAATCGGAACAGACACACGTCAAAATGGATTTCCAGCGCACCTCTGATCTCCTCTTCAATTTCTTGGTCGAGCTTGACGCTTTCCTCTTCTAGCTCTCTGTCTTGCGCCACCCTCTCCGCTTCTGCCTCCTTCTCCCGCATTATTCTCTGTCTAATCTCCTCTTCAATGTCCTGCATGTTCATTTCGGTCTCCATAGCTGTCGTTTGCACCTCCTTATTATAAATTACACGTTCCTGTATAATTCGACCTTCAGCAAACCCTATAATTGTAATTAATCACAGCAAACTCACTTTCTGGGGTAGCTCAAACAGCTCTTCCTCGACATCAATGAGCCCAACCATAGACCGAGGATAAATCTCTCTATTCAGAAATCCGCAAGTCAATTTCATCTTTAACTCAAAGGCCTTTTCACACTCACCTTTCCACTACATGGTCAGTCCCTGAGCTCATCTGTCCAGCATTCGTCCCCCGATCAGACGTAAGATCACTCTGACGACTACTCGTTCTCGGTGGCATACCAAGCGCAGAAACACCAGATATCGACGCTGGATGGCCAAACGCAGGAGTTCCTGGTATCGACGGCGAAGGGGTCAAATCACCAAAAGAATCCGGTCCTCCTCTTCGACTCCCACCGAGGAGCGAGTCAACGAGATCAGAAACATCTCTTCGAGGTGAAGGTCCAACCACCTGGGGATAATGGATAAGAGAGCTTCGGTTAAAGACGAGCTCAAGACTAACCTCATGATCACGCACCTCTGGCCTCTGTCGTTCTCTTTCAGCCCTAGCTTTTCGAATCTCGGCGAGTTTCGCTCGCTTGGCTTCAATTTCTGCTCTTCGTTTATCCGACATGGATCTAAAGTTGTCGGATAGAGAGTATTATAGTTGCTGTATCAAGACTAGAACGTCGCGACGCGACAGGACAGGTAGCGTGGTGTTTACGTTTGTTGTCTGGCTCTTCTAATTATGTATGCTGTAGATCTGCTCTGGAATCTGGCTGGTTTTTGCTTGAAACTAGCATTCAGACGGCTTCCTGGTACGAAATATACCCTCAGTTCACAAGATTAGATTCTCGATGCTCGAAGCACCCCTTCAATCCTCCTTCCATATTTATGCCTGTTATGTTTTCAGCGTCGATCAATGCGATCAATAACTGATTCATTTGAGTTCCAGCGCCTCCCACTTGTCCGCCAAACCTCTCGGAATGTCTCTAATAACTCCCTCCTCAACCACCCATAAGCCATCCCATGGCAAAGGAAAATTTGGCTCCCGCAAAGCAGAGACAGCACGCCTCTACGCCCACCCTCTCCCCATCGTCTTTTCCGAGAAAACCGATGCTCCTTCACGTATCCAATCCATCCTCTCTTTCCTCGGTCTTTCTCTCAGCAACAGGATCGATAACCCTCACTGCGAAGGAGTATTCGATCCTTATACACGCTCTGTTTGGGTATCTAAATCTGAAGATGTATTGGTCCTTTGGCGTCGCGGGTTCTTTGGTAAAGGTGATTTATCGAGGAGTGAACCAAGCTGGTATACTCGACAGCTGAATATTCGAAAATCTGGCGGAAAGCGTACGTGGATATCCTGTCTTCTTACCTATGGTCATAATTTAATATATGGTGTTTTTAGAAATGACCTCGGAAGAGATTACAGCCAAACGACGAGCGGAGCGTAAACAATTCAAAGCCGATCGCGCAGCCGCAATAGCAGCCGTAGCAGAAGAAGCAGAACTCATATTCGCTACAGAAGGTCGCGTTATCGCTCCTGCACTATCAGGACCCGCTATTCCCTCCGCTGCAACTTGGAAACCCTCTCAGGCTCCATCACAAGACTCTTCTTCATCAAATACACCCGAAAACACAACTCAAAACGACGACCCGCTCGTTACTCCTCCAACACCAACGGATGAAGAATTACTAGACCCTCTAATCGACGTCGAACACCTCCAGCTCACCCTTCAAGAAGCTTTCTTCCTCCTTTGGACACTCGAATGTCTAACAGTACTCGATCCACAAACATCAGAACCAATGTCTCTCCAACAAATCTGGACATCCTTCCAAACCGCCCATCTCCCTCCCACAATAAAACCGCAACTCCAATTCGACAACCCATTCCTTATCAACTACATGGTTTACCACCATTACCGATCACTAGGCTGGGTTGTGAAAGGCGGTATCAAATTCTGCGTCGACTACCTGTTATACAAACGAGGTCCTGTTTTTGCCCATGCCGAGTATGAGATTTTCATATGGCCTGGCGATTGTCCTGATGACCGTACTTTGCTCAGATTCGCATTGGTTGTATGCCCAGTCTATGAAGATCCAGAAGACCAAGCCAAGTCAAACCTCAACCTCGAGAACTCAAATCCATTCCCCTGGTCTTGGCTCAGCACCATCAACCGGGTCAACTCCCAAGTCCAAAAGGTCAACCCACATTGCTCATTATCGTAAATTTTCATTAAATTATTATCAGACCCTCGTCCTCGTCTACGTCACAATTCCTGCCCGAAGTCGGGTTCCTCTCAACGTCCTCCAGACCCCAGCCTGTCTGGCGCATTATTCCATACGCGAGGTCATTCTTCGCAGATTTGTTCCTGCACGTATGCGGGACTGATTCACTTTCGGCTTTGAGCGTACTCCCCGGCCTATTTATTGATACATCGTTTCTGGTGGCACTTTGCATCATTGTATATTGCATTAATCGTGCATGAGCATGCACCGTATCCCTATTACCAGTACAAACACAGAGCACCATCTACTTCCTCGATAAACAAGATGGAATAAGTGAGGGTAAATGCAAGAAATCGAGGTAGGTATCCAACAAAAAGCCCCCACTGAAGAAGACAGAAACAACCAAACCGTATCCTCCTCATCCACAGCCACCATCCCAGTCGTGACCCTAGGTCCGGCAACCGGAGGCGACAGCCACGAAGTAACCACTTCGCAGCAGATGCGGGTGTAGAGATGAAACGAAAGAGACCAGACAGAGATGTCTTTTATATTGCACCTTTGATTCCGACCCTTCGGTATTTTGATTCATAAGTTTCAGAGAGAGTAGGGTTCGCTGCTTTGCAATCGAGAGACTTGTCGTTAACATCCAGAAAAGATGAACATGAGTGGTCCACAAGGAATGTTTGGGTTGCTTCTAAGGAGTCGAAGGCAAGCTCGTTATGGATAAATGTCAGTGGGATCTTCCTGTAACTGTTCATTTCAAATGTCAGCTTCAAAGAACGGGTTCTCATTGTGTCACATACGCTTTCGTGATGGTGATTAAAGCTCGGGTTCGCTCTCTGTCAATGAAGTGATCCATGATGTAGGCACCCATATTGGGTGCTGACAGATATAATTCGAAGAGCGAATGATAATTGCCCATGGCAAGTGCACGTTGGACCGCCAATGCATGCTTTACGGCCTCATCCAATTTCTGTTTCTTTGTTAGTTGACCTACATATAAATTGAGTTCTGACCGATATCGTCATTAGTTCCTATTCTCGTAGATAGAAAAGTTAGATGACATACCGCTTCTGTTTCTTCCGTGCAGGAACATGAGAATCCGATACGCTGCAAACTCCTCGACCTTTCCTGGTATACCAAGATCATATAAAGTTTTCAGGGTAGCTTGGCACTGGTTGTACTCCACCATGTCGCTCTGTTGACTGATTTTCAGTTATTCAAAAACAGGGACTCACCCAAGACTCACAGTTTCAAGAGCCATGCGTGCATGAATTTCGTAAACTTGAACGGTAAATTCGTTCTTAATTCTCTGAACCTGCAAAAGACCTCATTTAAAGATTCATTTTCAAAGTAGGACAAAACGTACGGTGAGATCTTGTCGCAAGCTCTTGAATTGGCTACAGATCCAATGATAAGGAGCCTTTTCTCGCCAACGCTTCTTGAGCTCTCCAAGTGTCACTTGGAGAACAGCATAAGGTCGAATGGTCTCGGGCTTCGGTTCCTGGGATAAAGAAAGGTGAAATTGCCGCTGGAAATTGCAACAAGACCACATACACTGGTTAGCCGCAGATACTCCTTGAAGATCTCTTGCGAGGTTCCGACAATCGTGTGCTTATCCCAATCAAGCACGTTCTGCCATGGGACCAAGTCAGCCATAGAACCCGCAGATAGCCATTTATAGCGACTCACCGGGTCAGCTTCCGGTTCATCCGGCGTGCTCCCGTTAGAGAATGCTGAACCCGCTCTCCCATTCGTCACCTTGGCCGACACCACCCGCAACTGCTTCATCCTCTCCAACTCATGTTCTCGCTGGAACCTCTCCGCTCTCCGGTTCAGTGCAAGCTGGTCATTGTAATCAACAATTGAAGAAGAATGTGAACCTGTCGTGACATGCGCATGCTGTGCTTGCTTCAATGCTTTCTTGGCTTTCTTGCTCATTGGAGGCGGATGATTTTCGATACTGGAAAGGAGGTGTCAATATGCTGACGCGTATACTGAAGGCACAAACAATTGACAAACCTTTTGCGCTTCAAGTTGCTAAAGTTTAAAGGAGGTTTTGGAGCGAGACTAGATGTAGAGAGAAGGAATGGAAAATCCATCGATAACTAGGGACACAGAGTATAGCTTACCTCTTCAGTTGGACCCCCTGCCAGTCTGTCGTCCAGAGTGTTTGGGCGGCGAAAGCGTCAGCGATTACCTGTCTTAATTCAGTCTGAGCCTCTGATCTATTTGCATCAGTCATTTGTCCTAGGCATTTTGCGACCCATTCCCTTTGACAAAGAAGTATGAGGCATGATCCGAGTCATTATATGCGCTTGGACTTACTTAAGCTGAGGAGGCCACGATTCGCTAGACATTCCTGTATATTGTGAAAGATGATTTCAAGTGGTATATATGTATGAGGAGGTGGTGACAGAAGGAACGGGAGGAGATAGCCAACGCGTGAGCTAAGGGATGGTGCAGAGCGATTGAAGCCCGTGAGAGCAGCATAGCAGAAGCTTTTGACAAACAAGTAGCAATAAACGACATCAACTTCAAGCCGAGTTGGCGCCGACGCAAGAACTGAATTGGACGTTGCCCTTTCCTTCCCACTACCCAGCGTCAATCAAAACTCGAACAAAGCGCGTGAAGTCCTACAGATGACAGCCTTGCCGTTTCCTATCTACTTGCCCTGTCCCTCGCGGGTATTCCTGGATCCTGGGCTTTCCCCGACATCTGTAACATGTCCACATCCACCCAAGTCAGTACTGCCTGACCCCGATGATATTCCGAGCTTGTACTGACTTGAAGATCTAGTCCACCGTAGCTGGGAGCTCTTCAGCTCAAACTCAAGCCAATGCTATGTCTGCGGCAACTCCTGAAGGCACTAAATCCCCCGCTGACGTTCCTCCCGTTGGCCCACATTATTGTCCAGGCCCTGAGCCGAAAGCCAACTCCTGGGAGACTTCCCTCGAGTATGCACAGAAACATGTCGACTCAGAGAGCAAACCATGGAATGACGAAGTGGCGAACTTACTCATATTTGTGAGTCTGAGTTTTTTATTTCCGAATCTTAATAACATCAACACCGGTAATTAAAGGCCAGTTTATTCTCTGCGGTCGTCGGCGCCTTCGCCGTTGAATCTTATCACAACGTGCAACAAGACCCCGCCGACACAACTGTGCTTCTTTTACAAAGCCTTCTTGCCCTACAGATCAATGCGACAAACCCGAGAGATATTGACCTTGATCCCCAAACTCCCATCACCGCTTCGGCTCGGCGGATCAACATCTATAACTTCCTCAGCCTTATACTAAGCCTATCAGTTGTGATGGCCGGGATCTTATGCTTGCAATGGCTTCGAGAATATGGTCAAGATCCAAGCGGTGTCCCAGGCCCTCGTCGTGATCATCTCGGAATTCGCTATATGCGCCGAGAGGGCATGAAGCATTGGCATGTTTACAAAATCCTCAGGTCGCTTCCCCTCATCCTCCTTCTCTCCCTACTGCTCTTCTTTGCCGGGATCATTGAGCTTTTGTTACCGATTGATGAAGCGGCTACTATCGTTGCATCAATCGCTATTGGGATTACTGCAGCATTTATGCTGTTAACGACGGTGCTTCCCGCGTTCCAAGCCTTCATCTTAAAGCCGGTCTTCCCCAAGCTCACACAATGCCCGTACAAATCGCCCCAGTCATTTATATTCTATCAAGCTACTGCATTGATTGCAACAATAATTGGTCTTTCATCCAATGCGCTGTCAAATGCATTTTACAAAGTCACCAAGAGATCTCGACCGGATCCCAAAGGAGAGAGAGATTCTTCCTACCTCCGAACCTGGTCAACGTATGACTGGTTTATCTACTCCGGCCATGTCATGACAGACGGGACTGGTGCCGTCTCAAATGTTGGGTTCGGGCTCCACTGGCTTGGGAGGATGTACCTGCAAGAAAAGAAATTCATGGAGGCTCTCTGGGAATGTTTGCAGAACAGAGGCATACATGAAACTCTTCGCGCTGTGTTGACATTCAATAAGGATGATCGCCGTGCCGCGTCTACTAGCAGAGCTTTTTCCCCTCCGACAACCGATGATGTATCCGATGATAAACAAGCATACAATGACGATCACGTTGCCGAAGTCACCATATACCAAACTTTAGCCCACCTAGCTCATAAGCTCGAGAAAGGCCATCATGCAACTGTTCTGGTCAAAAGGCGACTGCAAATGTTCATCAAGATAAACCAATATCGTCTTGATGAAGATATCGACTATCCTATGATCGACCCTATGGATCAGAGGGAACTGTTAACTGACGGTATGTCATCGTTTTCACCCTATCAAGATAGATACAGCACTGACTTTCTCTGAATCTAGAAACGAGATTGCTTATACTACGTATCATTATCCAACTCATGCAAGAGAAAAGGAACATCAACGAGACCCATCTCTCCGCGATAGACACCATCCTTGCAATGGAAGCCGACCTGCCAAATCCTGATCTTGGACTATTCGAAAGAACGAACAAGGCATTACAGGAGTGGATAGATCAAAAAGCTGAGGTTCGACGGCAGAACCAGAGACAGAATCAGAATGAGGACCAGGCCGAAGCTCAGGATGAGCAGGATAGAGAGGGTGAAACGCCAGTGGAAACTGAAGCTATCCGAGTGCAAAATCGTGTAGACGTTCTTCGTAGGCTGGCGTTGACCAAGCAATCCACGATGTAATTGTCTTCTTTCTCGGTTGGCGTGGATCTAGTTATAGGTTTAGCGCTTTATACGCCTACATTATATTTCACTATTAGGTAGTGCCGTCTGGGCTGGCGGTGGCCTTGCTGCAGTGATGCATGAGACCGTTTGATGAACGAGCAGCAGGTGTAATTGATCTCGAGAGAAGGAGCAGCGTGAAATACTCAGCATCGAGATTATGCCTTCAGAATCCGAACTGAGAGCCCATACGGCCACTACCTGTGGGTTTATAGTCATGCCTTACTCTCTCAGAGACCTGCTATGTGAGTCCTAGCAGGTGCTAGCTCAATTGGCAGAGATCTAGAAAAGCCCTTGCCGAGATCAAGCTGTCGGCGATATCCGTAGCAACGCATTCCAAGGTCTAGCCGCGATCAAATCGACACGACTGAACGCCACCCCGCTTTCTACATACCCCTTCAATTGTTAGTCGCTATGTCCAAAAGCTTCAAAGACAGATCGCGCAACGTATTGTGCCTCTTCGATGTTGACGGTACTCTTACACCTGCACGTCAGGTACGGTCATTCGAGCGCGAGACGAAGCCCCTAGCCGTAGCGGCTGATCAGCCTGACAGAGCGCGTCCCCAGAGATGATCGAGACTTTGAAGGAGCTGCGAAAGAAAGTCGTTATCGGATTTGTTGGTGGCTCAGACCTCTCGAAAATCAAAGAACAGCTGGAAACCACCGGAAACAATGGCGAGCTCTGACTACTCGTCGCTGAGGTTGATCTTATTCAAACTTGCAGCATAGTTCTGAACGATATGGATTACTGCTTCGCTGAGAATGGCTTGACTGCCTACAAGCTTGGACAAGTGATGCCTTCTGAATCATTCATCCACTTCATTGGTGAACAGCGGTACAAGACCCTGGTTAACTTCATTCTTCATTATATTGCCGATATGGACATTCCCATCAAGCGGTAGGATCTATCCGCTATGTGTATATCGAGCTTCCTATTGAAGAGCACTTGTAACAGGGGAACATTTGTCGAATATCGTCGAGGCATGATCAACGTCAGCCCGATCGGTCGAAACGCGAGGTATTAGGAGTAACCTTTTTGTTGAGCCTATCCTTTGGTTTGACGAAATCCGATAGCGTGGAGGAACGTCATGAGTTTGAACGAGTTGACAAAGTGAGTTTCATGTTATGACATCCCGATCTTTCAAACAATGCGGAATACAGGAACAACGCTACCGCGCAAAATTCGTTCAAGCCCTGAAGGAAAAGTTCCCCGATTACGGCCTCACCTTCTCTATTGGTGGGCAGATCTCGTTCGACGTATTCCCTAATGGCTGGGACAAGACATATGCCCTTCGTAGGGTTGAAGACGAGAATTTCGACGAAATTCATTTCTTCGGTGACAAATGCTACCCAGTCAGCTCAGAACTTGAGATTCGTTAGTGGTTCATTCTGACTTTCACGGCTTAGGGCGGAAATGATTACGAAATCTATGAAGATCCTCGTACTATTGGGCACTCGGTATCCAGCCCAGCGGAGACCATTCAAATTCTCAAAAAGCTTTTCCTTAGCTGAAGAGGCATGTAGAGTAACCTGCACCATATCTTGTGTACGATTACAAAGCGAGGAAAAGATACTAGAAATTTGGGTATTGGTGTACATGAAGATTGACGGAGAGCAAAGGCTCGTTTACCTTCGTACAAGAGACAAATATATCAAGTACTGCGTTTTCTCTGATGTACCATGGAGCTGAGTGCATCTGCATCAGGACAGGAAAACTGCTGTCAGTTTGTAGGCTGTTCAATCTACTTGCCACTTGTGCGCGAATGATCAGTTCGTACATTTGCATGTCGGTTATTGCATCGTGGCTGATCTCCATCTCCTTCAACGTGTTGACGGGGTTACTGCCTCAGCTTTTCAGCCGCATTTAGGAATCTCCGGCATTTCGATACTGACACACAACAGGCTGATCATTATCTCCCTGTTATAAACCCTTCTTCGGGGATCTTTTTGTTGTCTGATTTTTCTCCCCCCAGTATGCCCATCGTCTCTAAACCACCTCCTCTTCCGGGCTTCGGCTTGCCCCTCCATTATGAACCCGAGGATGAGTATCCAGACAGAGAATCTTTTCCGTCCGCGTTGGATCCAACCCTTGGACACGGTTTTAGCAATTCCGATCATCCTGCTCGGTGCGTCTCAGTTTTACTTTTCTGATTATGCAGTTCTGTTAACCGCCGATAACGATCCTCGAATAAGGTTGCCAGCATTTACCCTCCGAGAGCTAGCGATGGTTTCTGTGATGAATGATATCACAGATAAACCTGACTGGGAAGTCAAGGAAGGTGCCTTTCGATACTCGCAAAGATGACTCATGTTCTCATATTATGATCAGGTTTTTGATGAATCAATTGTCAAGAAATGGAAAGATGAAGTTCTAGGGAACGACGGAGTGAGCAAGACAGCTGAGGGTAACCAAGGGGAGCTGGATGCCAGAGACAACAGAGACACCAAGGAAGAGGCAGAGCGAGCAGAACGTGAGAGTAACAGCGGCGATGTAGCTGAAAAGGCTAGAGAGAATGAAAACAATGATCGAGGGAGAGATCAAGAAAACGCTGATGGTGGCGAAGGCGAAGGCGATGATGAGGAAGATGAGAATGAGGATGGCGATGAGACTGAAGACAACGATCTTCCGAGACTCACAGAAAAATCGTTCCAGTATTGTATCGATGAGCTCAGGTATAAAGCAGGACTCTACAAGAAAGCAGGCTGTGTCAGCGTCTTCACTGCCGATGTCGTGAAGTCGGACACTGCCATCCCTTCCAACCTCCTTGCCGCATTGAAAGCCGCAGTTGCACCGCTGGAGGATGTCCCAAAGGACCAGCAGGATTGGCACCCAGGCTCAGACGAACAAGTTCTTGACCTTGTCCACCCTTCATTATTTCCACTGGTCTATGGTGTATCCAGAATTTTGCCAGACTCGACGACAAACCTTGACGATTGCATCAGTAGATGTGGCGGGGGCGAAGTCATCCCTCCGCCTCGGCCTCAAGCGAACCTTACTGTCGCATTTAGCACCAAATTCCAGTGGCTCCCTTGTGATGTAGATATCTCAGAAGACACGCCCAAGTAAGTAGACAGTTCCATCATTATGTGGTTCTGTTCAGTAACGATTTTTCATGAGCAGAATAGTCAGCTACATCAACAACCTTCATCCCAGGAAGCACTCAGACCTTTATCACGTCATTGAACAGATTTTAGGCCATGTCATACCTCTCTGGAATGCGACACTGAGTCCACTGAGGGAGACCGAGTTCCCGGAAAGGATTGTGTACTCGTCAGCTGATTATGACGAGGCCGCTTGGAGGGGTTATATTGCCGAGCATCAACCCAAGCAACTGGAGGGGGAGAGCGAACGGGATTACTGGAGTCGCTTATATGGTGAATGGAAGGTAATGGAGCACAAAAGACAGTTTTATATCCAGCCCGACGTCGAGAAATCCTTCTCACCACCGCCTGAAGGTGCCATTTCCGATGTCGACTTGAAGAGGGACTACTCCAGCACTGGACTACAAGTCATAGTCAAGCTAGCGAACATACACCTCACACCCGATAAACCACGCTATGCCGGGGGTACGTGGCACATAGAAGGCCAACAGGTATGTTTATGTCGACTTGAACTTGCAGGATGGTTACATCGTCATTCACAGAACGAGCACATATGCGCCTCTGCAATTTATTACTATGACATCGAGAACATCTCTACGTCCACACTCAACTTCCGCTCAGCCATCAACACGGTTCATTTGGAAAACGGAGTATCTTACGAGCAAAATGACAACAATTGGGCCCAAGACGTCTACGGCCTCCAAGCTTGGGGGTGGGCTGTACAAGTCCTTGGTGGCATTAAAGCTCGTGAAGGTCGGCTCGTTACTTTCCCAAACATCCTTCAACATCAAGTCCAGCCGTTCGAGTTAGAAGACCCCACAAAGCCTGGTCATCGTAAGATCCTCGCTCTATTCCTCGTCGACCCGGTCATGAAGATCATATCGACTGCTAATGTGCCATGTCAAAGACATGACTGGTGGTCTGAGATGATCCTAGATTCGAATGTTCTCTCAAAGCTAACCGTCGAGCTGAAAGACATGGTGACTAAGAGGCCTGACGGATTTCCGATCACTCTCAAAGAGGCAAAACGGTTCAGGGAGGAGTTGATGGAGGAGAGGAAGGAGTTTGTGCTGGATTACCAGGATGAGAATTTCAGGAACGTAAAGATTTCCTTATGTGAACATTAGTTCGAGTCGCCACGAGCCATGGTTATGCTCAAGTCTACCTAACCTACACAAATCATCCGATCCAGCCTCTTAAGTCTAGTGGTGATAGCGGGAGATCGTCGGAGGAGGATCGAGAGTAGTTTGTGGGTCAAAAATTGAATAGTAATATGGTCTGAAATACACGAAGTGCCCGTTGAAGTCTGATCCAGTCTGACGCCACGGGGTAAGGAGGAAGGGAAATATAGCCACTGGTGGGGAGATGGCTGCATGCAGCATAGAGGGACGGGAGGGCGGGTGATACAGTTCTTGGTTTGTCGTTCGCACGCCCAGGTCACTGATATCATCGGCGTTCAACGTAACGTTCAAACGTTCACTCCCAATGTCCAAGCTCTTTCGATCGGTGGGCCTGAGTGCTCTTGTTTGAGCGAGAGCGTATTTCAGGCCTTAGCTTCAGGCTTTTTGCACGAATACTGAAGCCGTGACCTAGGTCTTACCTACCTCGCGAGTGGCAGTGAGCGCTTCCCCCGAAAAGCATGCTACTCGTTTCTGCTCAGCCTTCTGAGCTAGACCAACACTTGTGAGCGGGACGAGTCGCTCAGAGTGTCTATGAGGAAGGTGAGCACTAGCTTCTGTGGTTGTGACAGGGAACGTATGACACGATCCTCTACAACAGGTGTTGCGCCTCCGGGCTAGAAACCTCAACCTTATTGGCCTATCTATACAGGGTTCTTCCCACAACGTCCCATAATCGTGATAGATAGAACCATCACCGAGCTACCCGTGCAGTCCCTCTCGGTCTCCTCCGCCGTAACCTTCGACTAGTAAGATATGGCCGCTCAGGCTGGGCCAGAAACCTCTTCTGCGAGACCCAACGTGCCAAATGAGTCCGATATATTTGCGACTTTATGCCACCTCGTTTCTCGAATTGACGCTGAAGATCGCATGCAAGAGGTAATCAAGAAGGCACAAGAGCTCGAAAAAGGAGACCTTCAACTCCTCGTTGACTGTCTCAGCATGGTGGGTCCTTCCTACTTCGGTACGACAGGTTTCGCTCACGGAATTTCCTTTACAGTCACTTGACAAGAGTGCCGCACCTGTGAAATGTCGTGGTTACGTCTGGCGCTCACTAATTAAGATCACCTCGTCCACCAAGGTTCTTGCTCAAAACCACACTCTCGACTCGGCCTGCCTTACGCGCGAAACTGGGTCGTCTTCTGGCATTTACAGCATATCAGGGAACGCATCCCCGCGCGTTAAACTGCTGAGGAAGATTGAAAATGACCGGCCAGTAAGCTCTGCTGCCAGTGACCTCGACGATCTTGTCTACTAAACTGGGCAGAATCACAGCGAAGCAGTTGTCAGCTGGATTCATATATTCCATCATAATATTGTCCCAGTATACTCCGTCTTCCTTGATGACGAACAAATCCTGTCGCTTGTTTCGCCGGACGTCGCCCACAGCAACGTCTGTGTCTACATGCGAAAGCACCGAGAGGTACCACGCATGGCTCTGGCATGTGTATATCATCCGTATCTGCTTTAATCTATGACGGATCTGCTGCTAGGTGTCTGATATTGCGAATGGTCTATCATACTTACATGATCACGACCTCGTACACGGTGGACTCTACCCGGTAGGATTGCCTCTCCCCTAGTTTGCTGGATTAAAATACTGATTTCTGTCTCCAGGAGTGTATTCTAGTGTCAGATGAGGGTCGTGCTATGATTGCGAATACGAGCATCAGCTCTGATTCGCAGGAGTCCGATTCGCTACCTGTTCGCTACTCGCCGCCAGAATTCCTTGGGGAGTATGAGGATGTGCAACCGACAGAGTCGTCTGATGTGTGGTCGTTTGCATCTTTGACCTACGAGGTACGTCAACTGCGTGTCGACTGGATGTCGTGACTGACCTTTCACTCAAGATTTTGTCAGATAAACGACCTTTCTTCCAGATTGCCAAGGAAGTTCGTGTCTCAGGCGCTATCTCCCAGGGGAGCAAACCAATCCGACCTGGAATTGACGGGGCCGACGGAGATGAAATTAATGACACAATATGGCAGACACTATTGATATGTTGGAAGTTCGAGCCCCCGGAGCGCCCTCCGTGTTTGAAGGTCTACCAAATTATTGTGGGGATGGGAACACAAGACGAGAGGCAGCCGGCAAAGCCAATTATTGGGTCAGATGCTCTGAAAAGCTCTGCTGTTGACCTCGAGCGTGCAAAATCAAGTTTGATGGGAGTTCTGGGCTCCGAAGCTGCGTCGTCTCTCCGGGTTCCAGAGCATCTTCGCAACTCTCTCTTGAAACTTATTCCCGATACAAATAAGCTCGAGACAATTGCAGCGGTAGTACTGAAGTTGAGTCCCGGTGAAACTCAGTGCTTGGCCGACTTCCTAGACCTGGTAGGTTGCAGTATTTGAGTCGGTTGCGGTGACACTCATTTGTTAAACTAAAGCTCCTCGAGGATTTGACTGATTGGTTTAGCTCAAATCGCCAAGCCGCCAGGAATCTCCTCTCTCTAATCATGATGTCAACCTCTATCATTCCGAAGCGTTACATACTCAACGGTGTTCATTATGACACTGAGAAGCCGGTGGTAGTAGGCGCCTTTGGGAAGGCGTACGAAGGACGTGGCCTGAATGTACGTGTCAACGTTGTCAGCGATCCTGGTTTCAAGAAGGTAAATTAAGTAATACCCAGTGTACCCCCAAAGCATCACATTAACTCACGTCTGTAGAGACGCCTTCAATCAATGCCAGATTGGT
This sequence comes from Leucocoprinus birnbaumii, assembly GCA_027627405.1. Taxonomy (NCBI): domain Eukaryota; kingdom Fungi; phylum Basidiomycota; class Agaricomycetes; order Agaricales; family Agaricaceae; genus Leucocoprinus; species Leucocoprinus birnbaumii. Next base: position 52,562 of record JANIEX010000011.1, on the reverse strand, counting down.
CACACATGTCACACCATAACATCTCTCAGTTTTATGGGGTGTTTCTGGGCGACATCAGTGGAGGATCCCCGAACCTTTGCATCGTAACTCCATCATGGCAAAATGGTAATTTACGGGACTATGCATCCACTCTGTCCCCAAAGAAGCGAATTCACTTGGTACGTGATAACCTTATTCCTGATGATTGGCTGGGCATTGTTCTTACATCACTGTCAGCTTTTGGATGTAGCTGTTGGTTTGAATCATCTGCATGCTGAGCTGAACTATCAGTTTGGCAGCGGCACAATTCTGTCAACGGTGAGTCAGTGGGCGCGGTCACTCAATGTGCGATCTCATAATCGTCCAATGTCATACAGGATAAGGTCCTCATCTCTGACCAGGGTCGCTCAGTACTCGCTTTTTTTGGCGTAGATCACATTTTTACAGATCACTGGGCTAAAAAATCAACATATATACTTCGTTTCAATAGTCCTGACCAGGTAAAATATCAGGCAGATGACATGTGGTCTTTCGGGTGCATTTGCTACGAAGTAATGTGTCATTTTCACGTCATTCTTTCTAATCAACAATCTTGACAATTTCGGCTTCTATAGGTCCTTTCCGGAAAGCCACCTTACTATCAGTATACTGAAGATGCAGAGATACAATCTGCGATTTCCAGAGGTGAATTGTTGAGACGTCCAACAGACTCGAATGAGGGTATGGAGATGATTGATGACAATATGTGGAGACTCATTGAGCAGTGTTGTTCGTCTAACTGGGAGGATCGGCCGACTGCGTCAAGGGCTATGGAGCTGATAACAATTACAATCGAAGCAGACGACGATCGACCACCAGCTAAGCAGTCTCCCGACGCCAACATTCTAGCGCTGCGGTCACGGGCTGAGGTCAACTTCCCGGACGTTGAAGCCTTGTTGGGCAGAATTCGGGTGAGTGGAAATGCTCATATGTTCCGAGCAGAGTTGATGTTTTTGTTATAGGTCGAGCTATTGCGAGGTCCACTATCAAAGCTCCTTGAGAGTAAAATCACGGATGTTGTAGCTGCTGCGATGGGGCTCCTGTCTGACGACATTCAAACCCTTGTGGACTTCCTAGATCTTGTGCGCTTTTATTACGTGCCATCCTCTACATGCTCAATATTCCTGTGAATCAGACTCTCAAAGACTATGTCTTGAAATTGGAGGAACGAAATCGCGTTCTGGCACTGCTCTCCAAGCTCACCTCTTTGACGCAGACATTCCCTCAATGCTACGAAGTCAAAGGTATCCAATATCAGTCTGTGCCCATTGCAGAGGGTGGATTTGGCACGGTGCACAGAGGATTAGACCTCAATATGTGTGTCAAAGTGATGAGTCGACTTGACACGAGCGCCTTGACTGTACGTAGGACCTCTTGATAGCCGGATTAAGTATAATTATCCCTTCCTACAGGAATGGATCAAGGAGCTGGTTCTGTGGTCCCACTCGTCGCATCCAAATGTCTTGCCGTTCTACGGAGTGTTCTTCGAGAACACAGGCCAATCCCGGAGAATTTGTCTCGTGTCTCCGTTCATGAAGAATGGCAATTTGCATGACTACGCGCCCCGTCTTCCACAGAAGTCTCGACTACCATTAGTGTGTATCTGATGCCTTCCATCTTGTATCCCTCTAATCGACATGATGTTTGTCCCAAGATCCTCGACGTTATCAATGGCCTTGGCTATTTACATGTATGTGGCATCATTCATAGCGACTTGAAAGGCGTGAGTACTGTGCGATTGATTTGGACTTCGTGCTCATTGTTATCGCTCGTACTAGCAAAATGTCTTGATTTCGAATGAGGGGCGGGGACTCTTAACAGACTTTGGGGCCTCTCATATTGTGACAGCCACTGCTGCTCCAACTACCTCCTCTGTCTCCAGTACCCTGCGCTTTGCTGCACCTGAACTGATGGAAGATGGTGCACGGCCATCAAAGGAGTCCGATGTATGGGCATTTGGCTGCTTGTGCTATCAAGTACGTTTCTCACCCAGTTGGCTTGAACTAGATTCTGAGAACTTTCAGGCACTTTCACAAAAATCGCCATATTACCAGTACTCCCGAGATTTCCAAGTTGTAGGCGCTCTATCTCGCAGAGAGCTTCTGAAGCGACCGAGTCCCGTGGAAATTGACGATGACGGAATTAATTGGGACGCCGAGACAGATGACAATTGGGATCCAATTGATGACCAGGCTTGGACTCTGATTACCAAGTGTTGTGTGGCCGAGCCAGGAGATAGACTCAAGCTTCCAGCCATACAAGAACTGATTGCAGACATGGCAGTATGGGATGATCGACCGGCAATGAAAGCTGTACCTGGCGCTGATATCTTCAAGCTTCGCTTCAAGCCTGACATCAATCTAGACCGTGTAGGGGAATTACTAGACAGACTTCAGGTATCACCATTTGTTCTCTCTCCGTACCATGGCTGATTCTTTCTTACAAGGCGCAAGTGGCCCCTTCTGATTCGGAAGAACGTAGCTTCGTTGACTTTTTCAATAAATTGTGATGATTAGCTCCGTTGTTCATAGGTAACATGTTCGAATACCGCTCTGAAGATTCATGATAATCTTTTGTAACACTCTTGCCCCTTTGTCTCCTTTTGTCTCCCAGTTCGACATCAAGGGAATTCGTTCTTTCGATATCGTGTACAGGTGGAGCATGTGTAACATGACTCGCTGAACGTAGCTCGGACTACCACATACTATGGCTACCGGACTCAGGAAAGCCTAAAGCTCAAGCCGAAGCTGGAAGCTAACCAACTGATAACAGCCTGACGACAGTGATAATCTCAGTCATTGTGCACGATGTCAGCCAATTCAACACGCGACTGAAAGCGATAAGTTAATGGTTCGGCATTCATCGACATCAATGAACCAGAGGCTGAACGTACTAGTTCTCCAATCCTTTTACGACACTGCATTCGCAATTCGTTTGTAACCCGGTATGTCCCGGCATTGGCTGTAGCGAGCTGATCGTCCAGTCTGTTGCTATATTTGCGGTGCGATATAGTCGGTATCTAGGCCCTGTTAAACTGAGATTTTCGAACACAATCTCATTTAGTGGAACAGATCTAGCTTTCCAGAGTCGACAAAGTATCTAGATAAATACAGCGAGTGTCACCAGTAGTACACTGCTAATGGTGATGTCCATTCGACACCCCATTTGCCTTTCCATTTGTATGCCCATTAGCAACACCATTCGTCACCTTCAACTCTTTCAAATACTGATGGGCCTTCCCAAGCATCCAGATAGGGAACGAGAATTTGAAGTTGGGATATGCGATAGCACAGGTCTTGTTAAATATACCCTCAATCGCTTCCTGAGGCCAGGAACCATTCTACAACACGCGACGGCTTGCATTAGGAAACATTCGAGGATGAAGGGAAAAGGAAGAATTTGCTTACAGGAAGTTGTCGAGACATGACTAAGCGGACAGCTCTCTCGATGGGTTCAGCGTGAGGGTACCTGGCATACATAAGAGCCATAACGGCCCAACACGTTTGTACGACTTGAGTGTTTTCATGTTCGACCCAAGCACCAAGTTCGCAGGACTATCATTTTTCCTACATTAACAACCGAACCGCCTAGCGTATGAGTGCATGAACGTACCTTGTAACTTTCACCCCAACCACCATCCCCGCGTTGTTTCTTGATTAAGAACTCACAAGCTCTCTTCGAGTAGGCACTCGTTGTGTAAGTTTCGCCAACGAGTGAGAGCGACTCGAGAGCAAATTGTGTTGCGTAGGTGAAGCAGATGCCCCAGGAACCTACCCAGCCACCTTCAGGTTTTTGAGCCTCGTGGAGGTATTTAATGGCGCCTTGAATAGTTCGCCTATGATAACATTGTTTATAATGGACATAAGAGCTGCCAATTGACTCACTCAATGTCTTTCGAACGGTAGTCGGGGTATATCTTCCGGAAGATAGCAAGGGAGGTAATTACGGATGTTGTACATTCGGGGTATAAATATTCAATCATGATATCACCTGTACGGGGTTGATTAGTATTTGAACATCGTTATTGGTGAGTGAGGTCGACTTACCAAAAACTTCGGCGGGATTCAACCACTCGAGCCATCGAGGCCCCCTGACGAGTTCGTAACTGGCATAGCCGCCGGATGGGTTTTGCATGGTCAAGAGTACATCAATGGCATCAAACATGCGACGATCTGAGATCAGTTTCGGCGTGAAGCTGCGGGTCTGTTGAGAACTTCGTGAAAAAGCTACAGCGATGACGAGACTGACTCAAGGTGGTGTTGCAGGTACATCGCGGCTTTCAGTCCTTCTCCCGTGCAGTCGCTGACGGTGTAACCCTGTTCCTTGGTGCTAAGTACCCGTCAGCTACATTGTTATTGGGAGCGCAAGGATGTTTACCTGAAACCCCATGCACCCTTGGTGGTATGTCTGTAACTCGTACGATAATGCTTTGGGTTGTCCCTGATCTGTGCTTCATCAAGCCACTCCAAAGCCTTAATCAAGCTGTCCCTATTTTCATCCAGCTTCGCAAGACCAGTTTCAACAAGAGCCTGGGTAATGAAGCCTAGATCCCATAGTTGACTTCCATTAGTCCCACACATCCTCATCCCATCCTCTCCGAGCCACATGAAATCCTGTCGTTTGATTTCATGCATCTTGTACGCATGACTCTCTGGTCCTTCGGCGTGTGCTCGAGCGACGAGGTTGAACATTTTCGATACAGGACCAAGAGTCTGATAGTCTGTGTTTTCGTCCTCGTAGACGATGAGGTCATAGGCCTTCTTAACAGCGGCTGAGCGGAGGGGAGGGATAATACATTGCTCGTAGCCGGCCAGAACCACGGCAAGCGCGTCGAATATTTTGGAGTGAGGTGAGTACAAGTCGACCTTGCAGACATTGTTGCGCTGATCTGGCCAGTAAATGGAGTAATAGTCCTGAGTGTATAATTCCTGAAAGAATAAAATAGAAACAAAAATAACACATGGTCAAATTTATGGTCAGACTTTTGTAAAATGCGCGCTTTACCTGGCGCAATTCTCGAACGAGATCATTTTCAGGGAAAGTATACTTGATACCGTAGAGATAGCTCATGGGAACGTAGACGGTGCGGGTGTGAATCCACCATCTGTGTGGGTGGAATGGTAGCCAGTCTGGTAGCAGCCTGTCAAGACATCAGAACGAGAGTTTGACATAGAAAAATAAGATGTACCAGAGCTCAGGCGGAACTGGATTGTTGCCTTCCCAGTCGTACACATTGAGTAAGGAGAGCCAGAACTTTCCCCAGGCAGGAATGGCCGCAGCACCGCCTATTCAAGCATCATGAGTCGTGAAGCAGTCTAGCCCCCTAAATGGCGCTCACCAAGCTTGTGTAGACAAGCCCGCGCCTTTACACAGACAGGATGATCAGCGTCGACGCCGAGAACACGAAGGGCGACGTAGTTAAGTCCAGTCCCAAAGCAAGTTGACACTCCCTCAACGTGTCTAAATGGCACGCTCATTAGCTGAATTAACTTGGTCGAAATAAGGCCCGAGCTTACATGCCCCAGCCTCCGTCTTCGGGATGAGCACGGTTGAATAGATATCTGATCATTTCGAGACGTTCTTCTTGCTTGAATGACATCCCTGCTATGTAGGATCCAATAACGAGTCCAGGAAGCAAGAACATGGGGCCACCGTATTCCCCGGCCCAGTGGCCATCATGCGACTGGAGATGTTTGTAGAACTCGTAGCCGTTCTTTGCTGCTTCAAACGCGTCTTTCGCGGGAGGAAGATTTGGAAGACCCTATAGATACTCAGATAAGCTGAGAGTACTGAGATCATGACTGTGGACCACACACAGTATCCAGACCCAACCAGTATTTATCGACCTCATTTTGTGGCCAAGCTTTGCATTCTTCGTCGGTTTTGAGATACCGCCAAGTGTGCCGACCACCGTCGTTCACTACCAGCCTCCAGCGGGGGTAGTCTGTGAACGGTTTCTCGCCGGAAGGCCCTACGTCGGCTCTGGGATACATGTGGGGAGAGGAATGAAATGACACTGAGGATCATACGATGCAAATGCTAAAATGGTTGCCATTTGGGGATACGTTTAGACGCCGTCACCGAAGCGAAGTTCGATCCGAACCCTAACCTTAGGCCCGGTCTTGCTGCTTTTCCTCCAGCCATGTCCTTGCGCGACGCCAATGTCATCATTATCGAGACTAGCCGAACGGTCGTGAGGGCAGGTCTTGGCCTTTTTGACCTCCTCAAGACGCCATCAGTCGTACGTTCATTGACTCACTGCACGTTCAACTCTTGATTTCGGGTTCGTGTATTCGTTGCGTCCTTTGTGACAGGAAATCCCCGCGCGTGTTGGTATCAGGAGGGGCGCATCGGGGGATACAAATGCTCCTACCCGTGACGGAAGCGTTTTCGATGCAGCAACAGCATCAAGCAGCCGAGCAACGTCTGCTCTGCCACAGCCTATGAAAGCTGCCGTTACCGACTACCTGGTCGGCACACAGCTAGACGAAGCTATAGCAGCCGGCCAAGACGTGATTATTTCATGGCCATTTGCAAGGGGAGATGTTGCGGATTGGGCTCAGGCAGAGGCAATCTGGTATGTCTCGGCACGTGAAATTCTTATCTTTACCCACTAACTGTTGTCAAAACAAAACAGGAAGTATGTCCTCTTTAATCAATTGCAGCGCCGGCGCGTCCAGAATGAATCCCCGGTCCTCTTGTCCATCGCCGCAGGACTCTCGCGTCTGACCTACGAGCGAATATGTCAAATGTTCTTTGAACGCTTCAACGTCGCGGGGTTCAGCATAATGGAGCGACCAATGGCACAGCTTTATGCTGGCAACAGCTTAAGCGGCATCGTTGTTGACATTGGCGACTACGAAACCGATATCACCCCAATATACGACGGATTCATTGTCCACCAAGCTAAAATGCAAATGGCGCTGGGACTAAAGGATTGTGAAATCTACCTGGCCAACCTTCTCAAGTCGAACCAAACTGTCATGAACGCCCTCTCCCCTCCCGAAAATCCACTCTACCCCGAAACTCTACAAGCTAAGCTGATAGAACTTGTACAACAGCTCTGGCGAGACGGACACATCAAGGTCCCGTCAGACGGAGAAACCGCTATCCCTGACGATGAAGGCGTGACAGATATCGCCGCTATCGTCGTCGCAGGTAAAGAAAAGGCAGTGATTGAGAGCGGGATGAAGAAAAAAGCCACCGCGAAGGCAACGGCTGCTGAGCTTGCCCGTGCCCGCGAAATTGAAGCAATGGACCTGATAACGGTACAATTCGCCGGGCATTCACTGACTCTTGGGAAGGAACGCCACAGATTGTGCGAGCCGCTATTCGACCCGAGGCTGGTTAGAGGCCTTGACAATCTACCATCGCATGACGGTGAAGATCTTCAACGTCCTTTGCAAGAGCTCGTGGCCCATGCCGTTAGCCTGACCGACGTGGACCAACGCATCTACATCTGGGGAGGGTTGCTCGTCTCCGGAGATGTGACGCGATTTGTTAAGGGTATGTATGGTGACTATATGCGCGATAGCTGTGCATTTACTCCCTTTCAGGCATTGGTCTTGCTCTCCAGTCCCGACTAGCGCCATTCATGTATAGCCCTGAAGCATCTATGGATATCCAGCCAAGTGGCACACGACTTCTCACCGTGCCCGAATACTATGCAGAATATCGCGAAACGGGCAATGGTTATGCGGCCTTCTTAGGCTCAAGCATCACAGCGAAGGTCCGTACGGCTTTTCAGAGGTCGATAAGAAAGCTTACCGCGCATTCGCTACAGATCATCTTCAACGAAGCTGGAGGAAGGAACTATGTCACAAAATCAGAATACGCAAGCAGGGGACCTCACTCCATCATTGACATGACGCCCTCTCTGATATAATTTCGTCTTACTCTTTTGTGCGTCGCTCTGGTTGTACCACATGTTGCTTGTTTCTTGTACTTCGAAATTGACCCTGGTGTTCTTATATGATGAGAAATCTTGTACTCCTATTTAAGATTTCAACCAATCTGATCCAACCAGATACAGTATTGGCAACACAGGAATGCCAGGAACACAAGGCTTTTTCCTCGCTTGTAAATATGGGGATCACCAGTGCCATCACCAGGCATTTATGGCCTTTTCGTCTTCTCTACCTAACAGTGGAAGATCAGAATCCCGTTTTGTTCGAGAATGACGTTTACTGGACCAGTACACCATGCCATGCGGATGCACAGCGTGGAAAAAGAAGGGCAACTATTCAATTCGGTGCGTTTTGTCCTGAAATTAATTACCCAAGTATCGCTGATGGGCGCCATGGGCGCTAGCTGACGCTTGTGAGGCGTTGTGTCCCGGCGGCATCTATACTCCCTCCATCCCTCATACGCGTTACATGCCTTGCTGACCGTCCTTGGCTTTACCCTACGACCATATCTACCTACGTGCCGTACCACCAAGGTGCGTGTCCCCAAACGCAGAGAAATGAGGATCCACGCGAATAAAACTCTATCAACGACCACTCTTTGACGCCCCAACTGATTTGATTATCTTTAACAGCATTTGTATCTCGTGGTCTTCTAGAAGCCAAGACCCTGTTTAATAGCTGAAAGGCTGAGATCAGAATCCGTGGACACAGCTCACGGCTGGATCAAGCCGGGTCTGGAACGAAATTGTGTGGCGGCTGACGGTCGCCTAATTTCTGTTTTTGGAATGCAGCTGTGGGATATAAATTTAGTCTGGGGCGAGAGGGGTTGGTCTTCAAGTTGTTTCTTTCTTACCCCCACCATCTCGACCATGTAGTCACCTTGTATCCATGCTCGACATCATGTTCTACACTCTGCTCATCATCCTTGACGTCACTGGCTATACTTTTCTCGCTATTGCTTGCCACACTCGTACTTCGAGCCTTCGACGCCACATTATACTCAGTGACGCTCGTCAAAGGTAAGTAAGTCTCCGTCTTTTGTCTACACTCTCGACTAACTCTTCTCTGCTTACAGAAATGTTGAGCGTAGGTTTTTTTACCCCTGTTGGACCGTCAATGGTGGCTGACCATTGTGTGGCGGCAAACAGTATACGTCAACTAAGAGCTGGGGCTGATCATCAAAGTGTTATTTTGTTTTCCATCGATCTCGTTGTACATACTCATCGTATTATAGGCAACATCAAGAACATCAAGTAGTGTGAACAGAAATGAAGTAAGTGCTGGCTTACTCTCGACTATGTCGGACTCTGCTAACGTTGCCACTCTACTACCAAGCAAGGTGAATTAACTAGGGAGCAAGAAACGAAATAAATGAAAGGTCAGTGTTTCTTCTCGCATCGTGTCCGAACGCGTTAGCTAATCGTTGTGATACCCTGCAGAAAATCAAAAATCAAACGACGGAAGCGAACAGATGAACAGATCAGGCATGTCGTCATTGTCGATCCTATTTTTGGATTGACTGACGGTTCGTCTATGCCTTCTCAGGAATTTGGATGAAGAACATGAAAATAATGTGCGTATTCAGTTCCATGGCATTGATGAACGCCCGGCTCATCGTCGATCCCCGCATAGTAAAGTAAAATAAAATCAAAATCAAATACCCCAAATGTCCGGAAAGTGATGTGAGTCAACAGGTCTTCACTTGATACCCAGTTTCTGATGAGATCGTTTACTACAGTTCACGGGTGGTCCAACATTCTCCCTTGAGGATTGTTCGGGGTGAAAAATACCTCGTGCCTCTTGGAGCCGCTTAGGCACGTCGTCGTTTGAGATAGTCGCACTTCTACCCCCACCTACGCTACGACCCTATGCGTCTTTATGGCCCGCGTCATGTGTGGTTTAACGAGGAGCGTGGGGCTTCTTGACGGCTGACCTCTGCTTGGGCGGAGAGTGTCACTTTGTGTCTCACTGGAAGGATCGCCTCAAGACTGTCAAGAGAAAAAAAATATAAAGGTACGCAGATGCTGTCTTGTTCCAACTCAAACTGCCTACTCAAAATCTATGGCAGCGGAAAAAGATCAGCAAGAAAAAGTCTGGAAAGTGATTGTAAGTTCTCTCGCCTATCTTCAAGAATCTTGCTGATTTTTGTTCCCCTCACAGTCGTGATCGGACCCACGCTCCCCCTTGAGGATTGTTCGAGGTGAAAAATACCTCGTGCCTCTCGGAGCTGCTTGAGTATGTCGTCGTCCGAGTGAGGGCCACTTCTACCTCCACCTACACTACGACCCTATGCGTCTTTATGGCCCGCGTCATGTGTGGTTAAACGAGGAGCGTGGACTTCCTTGGTGGCGATCTCTGCTTGGGCGGGGAGTGCCGTTTCTCGATTCACCGCAAGGATAAACACGCCTCAAAGTCTCAAAGAAGTGAAGGAAATTAACGAAATAAACAAACTGAAGGAACAAGGGAAAGCGCCACAGAGAAGGTGCGCCAGCGCTGATGGTTGTCTTGACTTTACGCGTGGTTCCTTTCGACAGGCGGAGTCTGCTTGCCTTTGGCTCGTAGGGATTCCGCGTTGAGTTTCAGCATCAAGGGTGAATCGCCTGCTTTTTGCCAGCTGGAAAGCGCTAACAAGCTGATCCTTCGTCACCAGGGCAGAGCGCATAGGTTGTTTCCCGGATTGACCTGAACGAGGTCAAGCTAGACAGAGGGTCAAAACGGTAAGTTTCCCTAGATTTAACCCCTCATTTGTTCTGATTGACTTACCAAAGCTGTCACAGACGCAAGCTGCGAGGCCGACCATCCGAAGGAGTTGACAGTTTTTCCCGAGGGAGCCAACTAAGCACACGTACGTTATGCTTTACTCGGGCCAATATCGCCTTGTGCTGATTTCATTGCAGGTTCGGGTGTACGTTTGTATATGGTGGAGCTGAGGGACCGTCTGGGTCGGGGCAGAGCATCATGGTTGCATTTATATGTCGTTTAAGCCTGGATTGTTTTCTTCTGCTTCTGCGTTCAGGTCTTTGTAAAGTGACATTGGCCGACGAATGGGTGCTTGCGATAATGGATTTTGCTTGGGAAGGATATTTTCTGGATCATCCATCATTAATTGCCGATTGTTTGAACCACGCGATTGCCAACCGAGCAGAACTTTGAGCGTGAGCAAAAAATGACAAGTTGAAAACAAGCAGTCAGACTGTTAGTAGTTACCGATGGCACAAAGTGAACTGTGAGTCTGGGTTAGGGAATGTTCGTTCAAGGTTTCAGGTATCTGAATTGTCACAATAAAACGATGGTTCTAGGGTGTGGTGACAGCAAAACTCGTCTACTAAGCAGTAAGGCTACAACAAAGTGACATATCGAAGTAAACGTAGTCGCGATGGACATCCATTGTTCGACTGACCGAGGGCCTAGTGATAAATCTTCATGAAAATGCCTTCACACAAGCCCCCTTCCTCCGATAATTTCCTGGCAATGCCGGCAACAACGACAAACGGACCACGCTTGGTGACATATCTCTCCTCAGCCATTTTCCAGGCCTTTTCCTTGATATTCTAAACAGACAGGCCCACGAGGTCCGTAATGGTCCTTGATTATCAAAAGACTCTCGAGCTTGCGCATAAATAACGGGTTTCTTGTGTTGTCCCGCGAACTCAGCCCAAGTAAAATATCGTCGACAAATTCAGGACTGCAATTATAGAGATTGAGGGAATCAACGCTATGTTGCTGCAGCAGGTAGCGGGGATACGTCGTTGTCCGAAAATCCGCATCAGGCTTGAAGCCTTGGAAAGACAGTGATTTGAGTGTAGCGAGCAGGTGCTCGAAGAATGTTCTCCATACTTCACCCTGCGTCACCCCGTAACGCACAACAAGGTCTTCTAATCGAGGTAGTCGCAGCTGGCGAAGCAAATCTTGGATCATGGGCGAGTCTCTGTAGCCTGGCTACGAGAAAGAAGTTAACTGAGTGAGTTCCAACGGCTCGTTGAACTCGAAGGCAGGAGTTTCGGAAGGTCGACTGAGATCGTCGCACTGAGCATGGAAGGTCCTAAAGCTGTTTCGGCCTTTAACGAGGGCCCGAACAGCAACGTATGCGGGAATCTCTCGAAGCCTGACCTCGGTAATAACGTCCCATGGGATCTCGATATTCACATTCTTCCACTCTGGATAGGCATGGAGGGCAAATCGGAGAATTTTTGGCATCCTTTCCCGGTCGATGACAAAGTGACCAAGCTCGTGATCTGTATCGTCGACGATGGCAAGATCTCTGAGGATAGGAAATTCAAGCTCAGACTCGGCTAGACCGGCCAAGGAACTGTTGATGAAGTTAACGAACGTAAGCGAGCTGGCTTTCGGCGCAATCTTAGGCAGAATGACTTCTTTCATCAACTGGGTACAGCCTGGCCATGTGGTGGTGTAGCGTAATTCGAGACGGAGGGGATGAGGCCCTGAATTTGTGATGTACTCGTCCAAGATCCGATCATAAATGTGCCGAGGTCGCTCTTTGACATCCAACACGAGGTAGGTCCAAACTTCCGGGGTGGATCGAACGGCCTGACGCCAAAGAGAAGAAACAGAGCAGAGGGTAAGCGGAAAAAGTGTTTCAGGTGGACTGGCATCGCCATAAGCATCAAATGCCTTGACGAATTCGGGGGCTGGACAAGCGTATTCGAATATCTTAGATAGAATTTTGGAAGGTGAATTTCCTGTCGTGGGCTCCTCGATATTTTTGATATTAAAAGCGCGTAAAAGTCCAGCTCTCTCACGAGCATAAGGTTTTTCGAGCTCCGCAAGCCGAGCTAGGATGCTGAAGAATGACTCGGTGGTATCCTGAGCGGACGTTTCAGACTCTGAGTCGTCCTGCAGGGGAGGAACGGTGAATAGGAGGAACATCTGAGTACTATCCATGTAATCAATACAGAGCAAGTTATCGATGTAGAGCAGCACTCACAATGCGATTGTAGGAGAGTTTGATCAATGAGGATAAAAACCGTAAAGACCCGAGCCCTGGTATTTGTAGGAAGAACACGAGTCACAGGTTCGAGGGGATTACGACAAAGTTCTAGTCACACTCGTGCACGTGTATTGCACGACTACCAGTGTAGTTGATCAACATCACACCAGAGCATCGACAGCATAATATCTATCGACAATGTGCAGTAGAGTAATGCGATGGGGTGGTGCGTGCTTGAAAGGTGAGGCAAGTAGGAATTCATAGAGTGCGGCGACTCTGAACGAATGTGATGCCGGATCAATCGATCATTCTTAATTGATTGATCGTCATAAAACGCGCTTGTCACTCGTCACTCATTTGATGAGCCTGCTTCCACACTTGGTTTACTCTCTCCACTGAGACCATTTCATCTCCTTCTTGTCCTTTATCCAACCTCCAGCGATACCCGAATAATTGATTTATCGAGCCAATAACGCACCAACCCTTATCTCGGAATGCCCTCGGCAACTAAGAAGGGCGAGCCGCTCGAGCGAACACGGTATGCACCCAAAGCACACGCGTATGTCGCGTCGAGGACGTGTATCTCTGACATCTGGGCTTTCGAAAAATAGTACTTTAACAGACGTTGAAGATGGTGGAGGACCGGCGTCAAAGAAGCGAAGGCTGGGGAACGGAGCATCATTTGCCTCGCAAGCACTGCAGTCGCAGCCATCTTTCACCGACGTCCTAGAGAGGCTGAAGAAAGAGGAAGAGACGAATGCAACTGGTGAGTTAGACATATTTGTTAGAAAGCTTTGATATCTAATCAAAACTGCAGAGGCTGAAGGAGGTGCTGATAACTGGGCGCGACCTGAGTTATCGAAGATCGACCCAAAGCGGGATACGATTAGTGAGTGAAAGATTCTCGCTTGAGAGACCGCAAGCATTTGCTGACATGCTTTCAGTATTTCAGCAGATAGACGTGGAGGAAGGCGTGGACGGCAAAGGCCAGTTTGGCATTCGCATGTATGGTGTTACACAGGCAAGTAACTACGACTTTGAAGATCATAGCTTGCTCATCGACTCCTTTGGCAGGAGGGGCATAGTGTCATGACTTATATTACCGATTTTCTACCGTATTTCTACATTGGAATGCCCCGAGGCTTTCAGGATGAAGATATAAAACCTTTCATAGAAAATCTGAATGTGAGCACCACAATCTATTCATCCTGTTCTCACCTTCTCATTGCCTCAAAGCAACTCGCTGGAGGCGATTATGTGAAAAACATCGAAAAAATTGCCAAGCGTACTTTGTGGGGCTACAAAGGAGAGGATTGGATACCCTTCCTCAAACTCACCATTTCAGACCCCAAGAGTCTTCCAAAAATTCGAGATGAGTAATTTCGAACCGTTCCCCTATCTTTCGTCTGATTCTCCCTCCTTCTCCACGACTTTTTGAGCGCGCAGAGTGTCAGTTCAGAGATCTATTCCCCCCCGATCCCGTCCCTACTTTTGAAAGTAACATCGTATTCACTCTGAGATTCATGATCGACACAAAGGTCTACCTGCTCTACGTTTCTGTCAAGGCGTTTTCTGACATGTTTGCAGGTCGTTGGCATGAATTGGATTGAGGTTCCAGCCGGACAATATAGATTGATCCAAGGCCAAAGCAAGCGTTCCAACTGCCAAATTGAGCTGCATATGAGGTATTTGATTGTATATGATTTTTTACTATAATCGTACTCACCAACCCTAGATACGACGCTTTCATCTCACATCCGCCAGAAGGTGCTTGGCAGAAAATTGCTCCGCTCCGAATCCTGAGCTTCGATATTGAGTGCGCGGGCAGAAAAGGTATTTTCCCGGAAGCCGAGAAAGATCCAGTCATTCAGATTGCCAGCATGGTGACACGAAATGGTGAGCTAAATTGGAATCTAGCATTGATCTCTTTCTGAGCTTTACCTAGGGGAGGACAAACCGTTTATTCGAAATATTTTCACGCTCAACACATGTTCGCATATTGTTGGATCCCAGGTTCTATCTTTCAAGGAAGAAGGCACCATGCTCGAGCGGTGGCGAGATTTCATTGAGGAGGTAGACCCCGACGTCGTCATTGGTTACAACATTTCCAACTTCGATTTTCCCTACCTGATGGATAGGGCTAAGGCTTTGAAAGCAAATAGATTCCCTTATCTGGGACGACTTAGAAGTCTGTACCCAATATCTACATTATCAATACGTTGCATTGACCCTCAATGTTTGCAGATGTCAAAACCGAAGTCAAGAATACACATTTCTCTTCAAGGGCGTATGGTCAACGAGACTCGAAGGAGACGCCGCTTGACGGTCGTCTTCAGATGGACCTGCTGCAGTTCATGCAGCGAGAACACAAGCTGCGTAGCTATACGCTCAACTCTGTTTGTGCACAATTCCTGGGCGAGCAGAAGGAAGATGTGCACCACTCGGTCATTACGGAGCTGCAAAACGGAACACCAGAGTCTCGGCGACGGCTAGCTGTCTACTGTTTGAAGGTGTGGTTCATTATTCTAGCATCAAGTTTGAAACTAAACACTCTGTAGGATGCTTACTTGCCTCAGCGTCTGATGGACAAGTTGATGTGCTTCGTCAACTACACCGAAATGGCGCGTGTGACGGGCGTGCCGTTTAACTACCTCCTGTCTCGCGGTCAAAGTATCAAAGTACTTTCGCAGCTTTTTCGAAAGGCGAACTCGGAGGGCTATGTCATTCCTGCTCTCAAAGGAGAAGGTAAGTCAGCTCAAAACATGAGGGCTATGCGCTGAATCTCACCTTTTATAGGTTCTGACGAGGCATACGAAGGAGCAACCGTCATCGAGCCTTCAAGAGGCTATTACGATAGGCCCATTGCGACTCTGGATTTCAGTTCACTCTATCCTTCCATCATGATGGCTCACAATCTATGCTATACGACACTGCTGGATAAGGCCACGATTGATAGGCTAGGTCTTGAGAAGGACGTTGATTATATCCAGACACCCAACAATGGTAAGTTTTGCTGTACTATATAGTCTTCTATGTTTATCTTCCCCAGATTTCTTCGCCAAAAGCAGTAGGCGAAAAGGGTTGCTGCCCACCATTCTTGAAGACCTCATTTCTGCTCGAAAACGCGCCAAAGCGGACCTCAAAAATGAGAAAGACCCATTCAAGAAGGCTGTTTTGGATGGTCGACAGCTTGCTTTGAAGGTAAACCTACATTGCCTCCCAGAATGACCTCCCACTTACACTGCAGCCTTCAGATCAGTGCCAACTCCGTATACGGTTTCACAGGTGCCACAGTCGGCAAACTCCCTTGTTTAGCGATCTCGTCCAGCGTCACGGCGTATGGCCGTCAAATGATTGAGAAAACGAAACAGGTTGGATTGCCTCGACCTATCTTTCTCCCTAGAACCAAATTACTAAGGAGTTTTTAGGAAGTAGAAGCCGAATATTGTATGGCAAATGGCCACGAATTTGATGCCCAGGTTATATACGGCGATACCGATTCTGTCATGGTCAGGTTTGGACCCATGGATCTCGCCAAAGTTATGGCTCTTGGTATGTCACATTCTTTGATAGATTGGAGTGATTCTAACGAACTTGGTTTGATTTATAGGGAGTGAAGCCGCTGAGCTTGTGACAGCAAAGTTTATCAAGCCTATAAAGCTTGAGTTTGAGAAGGTTTATTGGCCCTATCTGCTTATTAGCAAGAAGCGATATGCGGGATTATATTGGACTAAGTTGGAGAAGTGGGACAAGATGGACTCGAAGGGTATTGAGGTTCTATATCCACTCCATTGTAGCTCTGCATGTACTGATTCAGGTTTACAGACCGTCCGTCGAGATAACTGTAGGCTTGTTTCTACGGTCATTGAGACTAGTCTGCACAAGCTTTTGATTGATAGAGACACTAAAGCCGCTGAGAGGTGGGTCATGATTATTCACGGCTGGCGCTTCAGCTCATTCAGGTTTACTTTTCAGTTACGTCAAACAGGTGATCTCGGACCTGCTGCAGAATAAAATCGATATGTCCCAACTCGTGATCACCAAAGCGTTGGCGAAGACAGGTCAGTCAAAGTTCCTGTGTGTTCTAAGGATGGGCTAAATGGAACTTAAATGGCCACGTAGATTATACCGGCAAACAAGCACACGTAGAGCTTGCGGAAAGGATGAAGCAGCGAGATGCTGGTTCTGCCCCTGCTTTGGGAGATCGTGTTGCCTATGTCATTATCAAGGGCATCAAAGGTATCGCTGTTGGTTAGCAAGGCCGGACCATTACTGACTCTCGTGGTGTAGGTGCTGCAGCGTATGAAAAGTCGGAAGACCCGCTCTATGTCCTTGAGAACAACATCCCGATTGATACGAAGTATTACCTCGAAAACCAGTTGTCAAAACCTCTGATGAGAATTTTTGAGCCTATTCTTGGAGAGAAGGCTTCTTCGTTGTGTGCGTCCTCTCTCTAGCCCCCCAGGTTGTAGGGACCGCAGCTTATACGGAGAACAGTGTCCGGTGACCACACGAGATCAATACAAATTGCTACTCCGACCGTCGGCGGTCTCATGAAGTTTGCAGTCAAGACTGTCACTTGTCTTGGTTGTAAGACGACGTTGCGGGCCAACAACAGTATTCCTAGTGCGTCCTTCTGATATTGAATATGAGAATCTGTAACTGAGCTCGGATGTGACTAGACGGTGCCGTCTGCAATAATTGTCGTCCTAGGATCTCGGAGCTGTACCAGAAACAGATCATGAACACTTCGGATTTGCAAGTACGGTTTGCTCGGCTGTGGACGCAATGTCAGAGATGTCAGGGTTCTTTGCACCAGGTGGGCTTTCCATCTATTTCTCTGTGATCTATTGTCTGACTATCGGGTAAGGACGTGTTATGCACGAGTAAGGATTGCCCAATTTTCTATATGAGGAAGAAGGCACAGAAGGATGTGGAGGATGCGAACACTGTTTTAGAGCGATTTGATGAGGAGATTTGGTGATGAGGGACTCGGGACATATGTATAAGCATTTCTGTTTCGCTTTCTTGTTTCGCTTTCTTGAGTGACATTGTTCCTTAGTTGATTGAACTACGTGCATCGGTATTTAGATTGTATTATAGTAATTCTGTATCGAGACTTTAGTGGCACCTTGCCGTGATATCACAGATGACTTCGGACCCTGGTACTGGTATGAGAGCGCCGCTCGTCTCGCTGTGCTACGAGTTGAAGGATATAAGGGTTTATCCAACGTTGTTTAGCAAGTTGAGATGCTGTGAGGTATTTTGCTCCTCTAATGCGTCCCAGGCAGTTCTGCAAGAATGCCGGAGTCTGAGAACAAAGAGAAATAGCGATTGCGAGATGAGATCTTACCTTCGCCTGGCAATCACAGGTAAAAGGCTGGTCCATATCCCACTCTGTACTCGGGTAGAAAAACGTTATTGAGTTACCTGGCTCAATACGTTTAAGTGCGCGTAGGTGCCAATCATCTGGGTTGGGAGATGAGAGGTCAAATGCGATGTTGGGTTCGCAGGAGTGATTGACTGATAGACTGAGGGTTAGGGTGAAAAACCATAGCTACGGGTTATGATAACGAACCATAAACTAGATCGGAATTCAGTTCAATATGGTCCTCAGGGCCTGGACCACATTGAACGGAGGTGTATGCTTTAGGCCCCTTAGTCAGTCGAGAAGCGTCTAGCGGAACTAGATATTCGCCTGCTTTGAATGCCTACCTGTGGGTTAGACCCTGAAAGTTTGACAGTAATGAAGCAGAGGATGAGATACTCACTTGTGCCGCGCGCAAACACGAGCTGAATTCACCGTCGCCAAAATCGACGATGAATTGCGGGTATGTAGGGGTGTATCCTATCCTTGAGGGCTTAGGCATGGATCGAGGCAAGAATCAATCAGATCGTCAGGGGTATCTGCGCATAAATTCACATTGCGATTTGTTAGAAGAGACTACCGGGTCTCGGTGTAAGTAGGAACTTCAAGGGACCGGTCGGGTTTTACTGGAAGAATATCGGGTGATCAGCGTGATTTTGGATATTGTCTAAGCTCTGATCAACGTGGTTGAGGATGGGATAGAATAGATGTTTCTATGTGCCCGGCGTTCTGTATTCCCTTCCCGCCCCAAATATGGCTTATATCTAAAATTGTGTGCTCAAGGTTTTTACGCTTGGACGATTAAGTACTTTAGCTCATTGTCTGAGTAGAGGCGACTTTCAATCATTACTGAAGCCTCAGGCCTGAGGGTTTCGACCGCTGTAACTATCGATTATGCTGCGAAGAGTAGTATCGAGGCCGGTAAGATGAGAAACCGAGTCGAGGTCAATCGGCTTGCAGAGGTGCGCGACCAACCATGACATCACGCGTCGAGAATGAGTAGCGTGATCAAATCCACTCAACCCTAATTCGGGAGTAACTGAGTGGCAACTTCCGATCAAAGAACTATACAGTTTCATCAAATCTTGCAATACAACATACCAATTCCGTGAAGCGATCATTTTCTTCTCAGGCCGCCCTCAAGACTCACCACTTCACCTTCACCGACAATAACTCAGCAATGGCCCCCACCAAGAAGTCCAAGGCCGCAAAGAGCACCGAGTCCATCGCTGCCAGGCTAGCTCTCGTTGTCAAGTCCGGCAAGTACAGCCTGGGCTACAAGTCTGCTCTGAAGTCGATGAGGAACGGCAAAGGTGAGTTTGCTTCGTTCCCTATCTCATCGGGGGCTGGAGCGTGAGGCTGAGAAGGTCCCTTGAACTGACGAATGATTCCTTTTTTGCTTGCATTTTGTGCTTTTGTCTGGCTTTTGCTTTGGGTCTTGCGTGCTTGCCTGGTCAATCTATGGTCGCGATCTGGAATTTCAGCCAAGCTCGTTTTGATTGCCGGCAACTGCCCTCCTCTCCGCAAGTCTGAGCTTGAGTACTATGCCATGCTCTCGAAGACTACCGTCCATCACTTTGCTGGTACCAATGTTGCTCTTGGTACTGCTGCCGGAAAGCTCTTCCGTGTTGGGTGCGTATCTATTCTTCATCAGCAAGACGTAATGCTTATTGGTGGGTTCCCAATGCAGTGTCATGACCGTTATCGACCCCGGAGATTCGGATCTTCTCAACTTCGCTGAGGGCAACGCCGCCTAAGGGCATACACCAAAACATGATTGATGGTTTTACTCTCTACATATGCACATGCTCTCTCTTTCGTACGGCCATCTATGTGTATTACCATCAATATGACTACATATTCCATTTGACACTTTATGGGTGGGGTTACTTGTACATTGGGTATGATGGAATAAGATCACTCTACATGGTTCCTTAGCTAAGGAAAAGCTCCTTGATGATGCGGATGGTATCTGCGGGGCTGGTCACTGCATGTCCGATTGTACGAGGATCGGCGTAGATCTCGTAGTCGTTTCCGCCCTATGTCATGTTGAGTATTATGAGCGGGCGATTGGTGTCTTGCGCTTACAGGTATGCATCTGTCACCGAAAAAATGAATCTCCTCAAATCTTTCGTCTTCGAGCCTGCGAAGAGCGTATGTTTTGTCCCAACCATTGGGGAAAACGTCGAATGAGATCTTGCCACCGATCGAGAATGTCAGACCGTAATCAGGAAACTTTTCCCGTAGAACTTCAACGAATTTCTTGCGATAATTCATCTGCTATTTCTGGAGGTTAGAGCTTGATATATCAAAATAATTTATGAGAGGTATGCACCTTGTCTAATTGTTCAAACGCGTTCCGTTCCTCGATACTGCCGGTTCTTGTAAGCTTCAGGCAGGCATAGTCGTGAAGGATATCCCTACGTCGCGTTACGGCCGATTGGACTAACATTAATCATACCTCGACGGAACTCGACAAAAGTCCCTCTAAAATACACTTGCATTAACAAAGGAGGCACGGCGTTTGTGGGAGAAGGAATCCTGACCGTTTGATTGGAATGTCCAAGTCAGCGATGTAGTGCAGAATAAAGTTGACCAGAGTTTTGTAGCGTTCTTCACCAATGAAGGTGATGAATGTCTCCGAGGGTAAGGGCTTACCCATCTTGTAGGCGGTAAGGCCATTCTCCGGGAGGCAATAATCCATTTCCTCCAAAACTACAGTCCAATTGTGAATAGAAACAATGCGGACGACGAATAATGCAATCGTACTGTTGCTCCCAAGCTGTTCTTTGATTTTTGGAAAATCAGATCCACTAACAAATCCAATAGCAACTCTCTTTCTTAGCTCCCTCAAAGTTTCTACCATTTCCGGAGTAGCGGGCTGCATAATCACAGGAAACGAGATTAAATCGCTATCACCAGGGGAAATAAAGTCAGGAAATTCAATACCTGACGCGGAGGTGTAAGCGTGTCATCGACATCGAAAAGAACGACAGCATTGCGAGTTCTATCTCTGAAAGTCTTGGACATGGTACCTCGTAGTAAAGGAAGGATATGTCCTGCAAAAATGCGCAGTTACTAGGAATTGCTATCGTGGCCTCATTAAACGGCCGCTATTTTGATGGTCACCATTTGTGGGCAATTTGCGGAGATCGCCGAACCGCGTAAGGTTGATCGAGTCAAGATTGCGGTTCCAGAGAATATGACGAGTTCAGACTGACACTGACTGGTTTTGCCTTGGCTATATACCACTCACATACGCTTCGCGATAGGATATACACCCGGAAAACACAAAGATGCAAGCCCAGGCTCCGTCAGCTTACCACCTCTATAACCTTCCCCCGGAACTTCTGGACACCCTGACCCTGCGAACATTACGTTCGGAACCTCAACCACCACCATTGAATTCCAAGTCAGCCTCCCATCAACTCGATCTTACTGAGGACGGCAAACAAGTACAAGATGGCATCGATGGCTCTACTGCCTCTGGCTCGAATATCGGTGCTCGAGCGTGTAACATCTGTCTAGGCGTCACTTTTACGGATGTGGATGAACAGCGGGCACATTTTCGGTCGGATTGGCATCGGTATAATGTCAAGACGCGACTCGCTGGTGGACAGGCTGTCTCTGAGGAGAAATTTGGCCAGCTTGTGGAAGGTATGCTACCCTCACTTTACGTTGTGTTGCAGTTATGAATTGAACAAACACGACCAACAGCTCTGGATGATTCCTTATCTGGCTCAGCTTCTTCGTCATCCGAGGATGAATCCTCAGGAGAAGGCCCCTCTGATGCAGTGAATGCCCTCATCAACAAAACCAAGCGGCTCCATGCGCAACTAAACGATGATGACTCTTCCCAAATGAACCAAATACCCCAATCACCACTCGCATGGTTCCACTCGCCACAGCATCAGACTCAACTTGGCGTCTATAGGACGATCTTCCCGTCTTACATTGAGTCGGATGGATACCTCAAGGAGCTCAAGGATATGCAGTCAAGTCCTGAAGAACGGACCTGGGCCATGTTCATGGTTGCTGGCGGTCACTTTGCTGGAGCAATCGTTAAGGTTGGTAAGTCAGACGAGGAGAGAGCGGAGGAGGCAGAAGAAGCTGCCGCTGCCTTTGCTACTACAGGCAAAAAGCGGAAGCCCAAGAAGCCCAAGCCGGAGACGGAGGTTTTGCGGCATAAAACCTTCCATCGTTATACCAGTGAGTTCCTGTATGCTTAGTTCTAGAATATTGCCTCATGCTAACTTATAATAGCTCGCAAAAAGCAAGGTGGCTCTCAATCTGTGAACGACAACGCCAAAGGGCCCGCGAAGAGTGCTGGTGCCCTCCTGCGTCGGTATGGTGAGCAGGCTTTACGCGACGTAAGTGACGCCGATTGTCAGTTTTCCACGATATATTCGGTATTGACACCTGATCTAGGATATTCGTAATCTACTTCTCGAATGGTCCGAAGACATTGACGCCTGCGAACGAATTTGGATTCGCGCCAGTGCATCAAATAGAAGGATATTCTTAGACTTCGAGGGTCCAATCGTCAAGGGTGACATTCGCCTTCGCACGTTCCCTTTCCCCACTCGCCGACCCGTGAATTCCTTGCTTGCTTCCGTATTCGATTCATTAGACTGACTTGTCGACTAGACGCAATCCGAACTCGCACGATGCCTACTCGAACTCACTAAACCCAAAGTCTCTTACTTCACCGAGGCGGAGCTCCGCGAACAAGACGAGGCCTACCTTGCCTCCATCAAACCTAAACCTCCCAAACCTGCACCTCCGCCTCCTTCCCAACCTTCCCAGCCTCTCCCACCACCTAAACCGAAACTTACCAAAGAGGAGGAAGTTCTCAAAGACAAATGGCTCCGCGCATTCGAAATGATATCTAGAGATCGTTTAGAGGCTCTCAAATCATTCTGCGACCGTGAAGCGGACGCGCTAGGCGGAGTAAATGCACTTATACCGGAATATGCATCTGCTGAGGCAGGTAGTGGTATGAGGCGAGCGGGAACATTGCTGCAAGCTGCAACAGTCGCTGGTAGCGAAGACATCGTCAAATGGCTGTTAGACGAAAAGGATGCCGATCCTACTATCCCAGTTCCTTCGAGGACGCGGGACGACGACAGGGACGTCGCTGAAGACGGGCATACTGCCGAAGGCGACGACACAGAGACAATTCCACTCAAACCAGGGGCTCAACGTGCCGCATATGATCTCGCAAAGTCAAAGGCGATTCGTGGCATATTCCGTCGATGTGCCGCCACAAATCCGGATAAATGGGATTGGCTCGGTGCAGGTCGAGTTCCGAGTGGCTTGAGTAAAGAGATGGAAGAGGAGCGAGATGAGAGGAAGAAGATGCGGCGAAAGGGGCTGAAAGAGAAGGTCAAGGAGCGAGAACGAGAGGCTGCTGCAAAGAGGGCCGCTGTCGGAGTGGTTGAGAGAGAACCAACGCCAGAACCTGTTCCTATCCAAAAGCCAGAAAATCCGACGGGTCCGCAGAAGCTTGGGGGGGCTTCCGGTGCTATTGAGGGTGTTGCTGGACTCACTCCGGAAATGAGAGCCAGGGTTGAGAGGGAGCGTCGAGCGAGAGCTGCAGAGGCTCGTCTGAAGGCACTCAGCAAGTGATGGCGTATGATGGGTATTACCTTTTATGTTAATGCACAATAATATATAATTTTGCTCATTTTTTGACACCCGAAGAATTGTGGCGCCAGTGGATACTGACTGTGTTCTCTGCTTCCTATAGTAGATCTTGTTGTCTGTGACTTGAGCTGAAGCCTCTAAGTTTTGGGTTGGTCCCAATGACAGTTGATACACGTCTCAAGGATACAGTCTCGTTAACCTGTAATTCAAGCTCAGATCAAAAGTCAGCCTGCTATGCCGTGACTGTGTCACAATTATCGACTTTTTCAGCAACCATTAGCTCTTCCGCAAAACCTTTTCTCCTTCAGATACTCCTTAGTGGATTCTGACTTTTTTGGCTCATAATATTGTTCAAGTCACCTCGGTTCTTCATACCTTGTTAAGCATCCTTTGACAGATGGCACATCTACATTCTACGACTTGGTCTACCCTTGGATGTTCAGAGCTACCGGTGGCTCGTGGTGCTCACCAGTCTCATCTTGGGGATGAAGCCAGTTCAAAGGATGTGATAGAGCTTGCTAAAAATATGCTTCATCCCATTAGATGTGAATGGGAGGCAGGAAATAAGTCTGAATGTGGTGCTTTGTTGGGCTCATGGGCTCTTTTACACAAGGTAGTCGATTGCAGTTTTTTTCCTGAAGCATGTTTCAGCTACTCATATTTTTGGTCAGCATTTGCTACTCAATCATTGTGTCAATAGAGGCCCAGTAATTTTTCCTGTAATTCTGAGGGATTTGTTTTCTGATTTAGGCTCTTTAGGATGGTTATTTCTGTGCTTTGCCTTCATGCAACCAACATTTTCATGCAACACAGGTTAGCTTCGTGGAGCATCTTGAACATGCTCATCTCTCCCGACTGCCTTTCTACTGTCCAATTTCTGGTATGTTTGACTTTAAATAAATATTTTATATATCACAATAATAATAATTAATATTATATTAGGGTGTCCAAGTCTTCAACTACGAGGGCTTGAACTGCTTCAAAAGCATATTGAAACAAATCATGCTCATCATTGCCCAAAATCCCTCACTCTTCCCTCTCCCGGTGTTGACTCAAACTTGACATGGATCCCTTTTTCATGGTCGAAGTTGACTGTAAAGGGGTCTATGTCAGTGTCTTCCAAACCAGGTCCCAGACCAGAATCCAGTCCAGGTTCTGTCTTGGTGTCTGAAGTTATTGTGAAGAAGTCAAAGAAGTTAGCTGACTGGGTAAAGGAGGGGTTTGATGAGTGGCTGCCAGGACAAACATCCTTTTCCCAATCCCAGGGCCCTACATGCAGCCAAGGACCGACACACCCAATGGCTAGGAGAAAGAGAATCAGAGCCAAGCAGTTGGAGAAGGTGAAGGAGGCAAAAAAGCCTGAAGAGGATGAAGAGGCTACAAAGGTTGTTTTGGATGACTTGATCAAGTTTGATGGTAAAGGCGGCTCGACAGGCTTAGCTCAGGGTAGTGGTGATGGGAGACAGGTCGGAAATAGGGGCAGTGGTTTAGAGTTGTTGATGAAAGGCCGCAGTGAACCTGAAGGGGTAAGAAAGGCTTGGCTAAGTAAAGAGGTTGAAAGAGGGATGATCATGAGGCAAGAAATTGATCTGCTCAAAGTTGATTTGTCTAGGCCCCAGCCTATGGTGGTGTTGAAAGGGTTAGCTGATCCTCAGGACCCATATCCGGAGATGGCCAGGGGACCAAAGGGCATTACCTTTGAGGTAATGAAAAGGAAGATGGATACACTGGAGATGATGAAGGAGAAGGCTATTGACCCAGCCAGGTTACTACATGACCTGACACTCTAATGGCTACAGTGTTTTATACAATGTAGTGTTCTGATAATACCACATAATCCTGAAATCTTGCCTGAGATGTCCCATCAAACCAACATAGCTGATGAATCCCAGCCAAATGATGGCAAATAAATTCAATTTATAAGCAGGTCAA
Source organism: Leucocoprinus birnbaumii (assembly GCA_027627405.1). NCBI lineage: Eukaryota > Fungi > Basidiomycota > Agaricomycetes > Agaricales > Agaricaceae > Leucocoprinus > Leucocoprinus birnbaumii. Next base: position 26,743 of record JANIEX010000011.1, on the reverse strand, counting down.
CTCCGCCGGGCGAGGCGTCGTATCAGGCTTTTGACCGCCCATTGGAGGCAACTCTGTTTCAGTCCACGAACCCGAAAGATAATACTCCACATCTATATCCTCCGTTTCACCTAGAGATGTATGTCAGGCAATTCAAATCGATAAACCGTCTTGCCACCACTCCGAACCCTCGAGCTAATTACACGAGCCGCTGTGACGAGCGTGCATTGGATATACACACGATACGTCTAACAACTCAAATTCCGGGACATGGGCCGCCGGCTTCGGATAAGCGGGGCAGAAGTTAAGAGCCACCATACGACCACACAGGAGAGTCGAGGTCTACGTGCACCAAATCACAGGTAATAGTGCTCAGGTTTATCTCGATAGCTACTCTCTTTGATATCGGACTGAGAAGTAGTAGGACTCAACGTCCATTGCACGTACTACGACAAGCATTACTACTCAGATACTCTCCGGTCACTACACTCCATTCTCCGTAGAAAATACTACCCTGGCGCTTAAGCTCATGGGCCCTCCACGCTCCCTGCCTCGACCTCTCTCAGTCTCGACATAACTCGCGAAAAGACAATAGGGCACCTTCAACGCTTACTTTTCTACGAACCCCTTGCATCACTTCTTCACCCACTATCGAGCAGGATTCTCGGAAGATTGCAGCAGTCCCGATAACGCTATATCTACACACGATTGTCACTCTATACGACCGTTGAAGCGATGGTATATCATATTACGACGAGATCACTATATCGACAAATGACATTCCTCCTGCGCCCCTTTCTACAGACTTTTACAGAACCCCCGTGTGCCGCGGGTAGTTCTGGCTCGAATATTGCCTGCATTAGCAATGTACTTCACTCCATTCAATTCGAACTGGAACGTGTCATAATTTACAGGTGTTGGGGAAGACCTTCGTTGAAGATGGAATGAAAGCAATTGATATCTGTCGAGGGCTCATCGCAGGATAGATGTAAAAAGCCATCCATCCAAATTTCAAGTGGTCATGAGGAGTCGGTCTCAACCGCAGCTCTTGGAATCCTTTCGCGTCCTAATAATGGACACATCTCTTTGTGTCATTGAGCAGCTCTGGTCTCTTGTATCACCAAAATCTTGAATTTCATCCCTCCCCTTGAGTGCGCGACGTTTCATGGTATGATTTCCTTGTCTGTGTAAGATTGTGCATTTTAACGTTAATCCATGGAATAGCTCATATTCCTTGGTTCTATCGAGGCGGGGCATTTCTATTTAACGATAGCATGACTACTGCTCGACTTGTATGATTCTCCGGAGATGCTTCGACCGAACGATTTGCAGGGGACATCGGGACTAGGGCAGCGATGATGTACAGAGGGCGTCGCAAATTTGTTAGATATTATCGGTGATACATAGGAATTTCCGGAGACGTCGGCCAATCAGGCACAGAGGCGCAAATGAAATAAATGAAAGCTCAGAGAAACGAATCGCGGACACTCGCGCATGTCAGCTTGGAAAGACACTCAGTCGATTTCTTACGTCTTCACTGCTTCTTCCCTTCCTAGGCAATTGTCAATATTTCTATCCATAGTGGCGAGAATGAAGCATACGGGTACGATTTCAACTGTCTTGTCACCAATCTCCCAACATACGAGCTTGTTCGGCCCTCGGCCCAAGATAAATGGCCAGTTGAGCTTCACATCGGCTGGCTGTTTGCCAAAAAGTCGGAGAGGATTCCGCGACCGGCGAAATAAACTGTCGCGGTCTTCTGGCGGTAGCTAGAAGGACATTCAGCAATCAAAGAAAATCCTGAATAGAAAGTCTACTACGTACATTTTCCCTAAATTGCCTGTAGTCTATGCTAATTGCAGCAAATCGAGATTGTGTCAGCAGCCGAGGGATTTTGGAAAACTGTAAATTCTGCAATGCAGCGGCGTTCGGTGTTGACACATTGCAGTTACTCCTGCCGCAAAGCCCGAATAGGGAAACAATCAAGTTATAATACTCGAGGATCGGGTCGTCTATATTAGCCGGTGAACGGGGAAATCTGCGCTTGAAAACTGGTAATGACCCTGGAAAGCACACAGGACTTCATCAGAATAGTCAGCGGATGATAGAGTCTGGCGATGTACCTTCGCTACTAGCGTGGACTTCATCAATACGCTGGATAATCTCCCGCTGAAGAGCCTCCAAGCAATCACTGTATATGCAAAACGTCTCTGGCGATCGCCTCCTATCTTCCAGATACTCCATGAATGAAGCGTGATAAAATTGAATCACTGCCCCCTTCTGATCTGAACGATCCTCCCCCTTTCCGCCATTGTCTTGGAGATAGAGTACAGACTGGAGAAAACCGCATGCCGCATTGAAGTCTGCCTGAGATAGCCCAAGAACGTCGGCAAGCTCGAGGCTGTGGTTGACCGCTGCGAAGCCGGGCGGGAAAACCTTATTGAGTAACAAGATTTTCCGAGTCGTGAGGATAATGTTCGACGGGATTTGGCGCAGAATGAAGCTGTACAATAGATCCATCGCGGCCAAAGGGTTGGTCAACTGAGGCGCTTCATCTGCGAGGGCCAAAACTAAGCGGAGTTGTGTAGCAGGACCGAGCGAGTTTGGGTCGCCAATGAAACGCGTGACAGTATTCACATAGACCCATAGGCCATCGGCGAGGTTTGCCAAGACTACAATATCTGCTTCAGAGCACCAGGACCCCGGGAGATGGTATTTGCGGCCGATTTTCTCTAACTCTTTCGTATAGAATGTGAGAATCTCGGGGTCCTGGTTTGAAGACGGCAGCAGATTAAATTTATGTACCAAAGGCGAGACTTCGCCAGATTGCATACTACGCAGGATGTGTGGCTCTGGGCGGCTCAGAATAAACCAACGGAATGGTGTAGTCTGCGCTTGGATGGATTCAATGACAAGGTCGATTATGTCGCATTGTGCGTTGGCTCCATCGACTTCGTCAAGCCCATCGAGGATGATAACAAAACTCTCCATAGCATGACCTTGGGATTTTAACTCGCGCAAGGGCTTCACAAGGAGCTCCTGGAACTGAATTGGTTGTATGGCGGTCAGAAGCGTCGGGTTCTTGGTTATCTCACGATCAAGGATATCACCAAATGATGAGCTTCTGAGCGCAAGCTGGTAGACGATAGAAGTGATTACGCGGTAGGGGTTGTTCCGGTTGTTGGGGCGAGAGAAGAAAAGCGAAGCGCCGAGCTTGTTCATCTCTACCAACGTATCGGCACAGCTTTGGGCGATAGCAGTCTTGCCAACGCCGAAAGGTCCATAAATCCAGAGTAAAGGCTCTTGTATGTGTTTTGAGGTGCCAGTTACCCAGTTGATGACTGTCATTCTCAGCTCTTGCCGACTGTCGTATTGGCACCGAGGTAGTGGCCAGCGAGCAGAAGAATCGTGGAATGCGTCTCGCATCGAATGATCAAGAAGTTTATCGAGGCCTGTGATCAAAGTTCGTAAATTGAACATCGAGTACCGTCATGTATTTGCAGTCCTACAGCAACTGACCTGATCTACGATGGCCAGGATCTCCATTGTTTATACGGGAGTTATCTATTATTGTTGGATTGTTGAGATAGACATTGCTCGCGCCTTCGAGGATTCTGGTAGAGGTGGATGCTGTAGAGTCGGTCATGGTTGCAAGGATGGACCAGGAGGATGAATGCCAAACTTGTTACTTTCAAGTTCTCTTTGATCCCGGCCCTGTCACAGTCGATCCCAAATGGACAATTTCCCAGGAATGCCAATGAGCTTTTGGGCGCCACAGCCTGCTGTGATCTTCCAAGGCTTCAGTATGATTCATCGGGATTCGGTGGAAATTTGAGTATGTGCCAACAAAGTTGGAAGTAATTGTTACATGGGCATAAGTACCTAAGAGACCTTCGAGTTACCAAGGGCATTACTGAGCTCAGAAGAATACGAAAAGTAAAGAGGCACCAAAATACGTCCAACAGAGCGCCGTCGACGTCGAGTCTGAGCTGGGCTTCCCCGTCAAGTTATGGGAAACGAGTGCTATAACCCAGTCCGCCCAAATTATGTTGGTCAAATCGATAGGGGAAGATGACGTTACGACAGCAGTAACGAAGACGGGCAAACCAAAGCGGTAGATGAAATATGGTATAAGTAAGAGACATAAGCCCCAGAGGGACCATGTGACGATTTGTATTTGTGGTATATTCTCCCATTCACCTCGGACCAGTGAGATGGCACCAACGATGGAGGGAATAAGAGTCATGCCTACACCCGTGCTGGTCAGAAAAAGATGTGTAATTAGAGGTGAAGCTCAAGCTGCACTTAATAAAGCTCGTAATGGCCAGCCAATCCCACCCCATCCATCATGACTGTTGTTCGATACGCGGTTCAGTCGATTATCCATTCGACTATGTTCAATGTTTCCCGGAAGAGGAGGCAAGTGAAATAAAAACAAGATATTTCTCATGACTTTCCCCACGCCAAGTAGACATAATTTCCAAGACTTGTGACAGCGCACTATGGTATAAAGCGCGATGGTTGCAGGAACCAGAACAACAACAAAGGAAAGGGTATAGGTCAATACGAATCGACCGTTGGTTTTCAGGCCCCTGCTTCGAAAAGGTCGCCATAGTGTTGCATCCAGGATGACGAAATCGAGAATCAGAGAGACGTAGACGTAGAAGGATATGATTTCGCAGATAGTCCCAAGGAGACCATAGGGTATGATATAGCAGCGCATCTCATCTGGGATATCAGAGCTGCTTCGCCTTGTTAGGCCATTAATTAATTCTTGCGAAAGCTCCTACGCCAATTCACGTTAGAATCTACGACACTCGGAGACGACGCAAAGCGACTGACCATGGTCGATATGCAAGTCAACTTGAGGGTTTCCTAGGAGCGTCTAATTGCTCTTTTGTGTGGAGCGCAATCCTGGAGCAATCTATGACCTCGAAGAACCAATGTACTGATGTCTCGTGATTGGTTCTCTATAAATGTACGAGCGCTTGATTTCTGCGCTCATTCATGGGTCCATCATGTCTGTAGTAGGAGAGTTCGTGCTGACTATCGTTCATAAACAAGTTCTGCTATGGTATGCCTCCGATGACACTTTGATTATCCAGATACTATTCGGTCAATGAATGATTTTTGATTTTCGATGGACTGTTGGCTCATAAGCGCAAAATAACTGATACATACATTTGATCAATTAGCTCTGTGGATATGGTAGTGAGCAACTGAATACAAGAGTTAGGCAATGATCCTCAAGTCAGAAGAATACAAAAAGCAGGGAGGCACCAAAATATGCCCAACACAGAGCTGTCGAAATCAGATCTGAGTTGGACTTCCCCATCAAGTTGTTGGAAACGAGCGCTAAAACCCAGTCCACCCAAATCATGTTGGTCAAGTCGACATGGGAACACGACGTCAAAATTGCACCAAGGAGGCGGCGCAGGTGAAAGCGGTAGATCAAACATGGGGTAAGTAAGCAGCATGAGGCCCCGAGACACAATGCAACGATTTGAATCTGTGGAATATTTTCCCATTCGCCTCGAGCCAGAGAGCTGGCACCAACGATGGAGGGAATAAGAGTCACAGCTACGCCCATGCTGGTCAGAATAATATGCGTAATTAAAAGGTGAAAGTCGCACTGAACAAAGTTCGTAGGCACCATCCAATTACACCCCATCTATCACGACTACTACTCAATACGCTGTCCAGTCGGTTATCCGTTCGTCTGTGTTCATTATTTCCCGCAAAAGGAGGCAGGTGAAAGACAAATAAGGTATTACTCATCACTTTCCCTACACCAAGGAGACATAGTTTCCAAGACTTGCGACAGCGCACGGCAGTGTAAAGAGCGATTGTTGTGGGAACTAGGACAACGACAAAGGAAAGGGTATAGGTCAATACGAATCGACCGTTGGCTTTCAAACCCCTGCTTTGAAAAGGTCGCCATAGGGTTGCATCCACGGCGCCAGAATCGAGAATCAGAGAGAGGTAAACGTAAAAGGATATGAGGTCGCAAATAGTCCCAAGGAGACCATAGGGTATGATGTAGCAGCGCATCTCATCTGGGATATTAGAGGTGCTTCGTCTTGTTAGATTGTCATTTAAATCTTGCAAAGGCTCCTGAGGCACAGTTTCGTTAGACTCAGTGACATGAGGCGGGGTAGAGTGACTAACCATGGCTAGAATGCGAGACGACAGGAGACTTTTAGGGCTCCTAGGGGCGTCAAGCGCCGTTTTGTATGAAGCGCCAGATGAGCAACTAAGCTACATATGGCCATCAAGTGACTGGTTCTCTAAGTGCCTGGGCGCTAGAGTTCAATATTCAATATTCCAATACTCGTTTAGTGTTCCATCTTCCAGTAGAGGAGAGATTGGACTGACCGACACCGATACATAAACAAGTTCTGCATGATCGCGTAGCCGGAACAAATGTCGGTTTATGTTAGTTTGTCCGTGGCTACAGCCTACTAGTGATTTTGTGTGCTGGGGCTCTGGACGCATTCAGACCTCTTGAGTTCCTTTATCAAATTTGATTCAGGTTGCGGCTGAGTACATAGCCACAGGATTGACCTGGATTGACGCAGTGATGTTATGTATATGCCTTTGATGATCTTGTCGCGCGTTTGATCTGGAGTCGGTTTTCGGACATGTCGGGTTTGTCGCTTGTTGGGCGCCTGATTAGCCTCGTGCGCCCTATGATTTCATCGGTGAAGCGTGTGCGTAGTAGCTGCGGAGTGCAGTGTACATTGCCTTCGGTCCGCTTCGAGAGTGCTGAGATGATTCATGAAAAAAGCACAGCTTCGCCTGATCGACACGTGCGCCACGCGGGCTAACGGAGCGGAACGCACTCAAGAGGAGAACCATCCTCACTGTCAGAATGACATGCGTCAGTGATCGGAGTTATAAGCTGCATAGGAGATTCTACTATCAGATGATAGTGTTGGAGCAGGCCAAGCAAGCCATGGCGCTGGAGTGTCGACTACAAGGGAACCCTAGGAAGGAGAGCCGGGTGAACGAAGACGACAGAAAACAAAACATCATCAGGCAGGGTACCGCATGTTTGCCTCGTTGGATGGTGAGGATGAACCCAGTCAGTGGTAATGACTGATAAATCAGGTAAGCCGAACAAACGCAAAGGGAATGACCCAACCGACCGCAGCAGGAGGTAGCAGTAGCAGTGCCTCGCCCTTCCTCATACCCAATTTAGTCATCTTTGGGTGCCGTGTGATAAGTAACCCTTATTAACCGTGTATATACACACACCCCAATTCAAGCGTGACCTTGATTTTGACTCTTTCCCTTTTACTTTTCGTACGACTATCTCGCTCTTCTCTCTTGTCCTCTCTCGTCCTCCATTTCTCGTTTTTCTGTCAGTTTCTGAGATGAGCGCAAACGATTATTACGGTGGTCAAGGTGGACATGGTGGACAGGGCGGTTATTATCCTCAAGGTGAGTCTTTTTGGATTTCTTTTTCCAAGGGACCGGGTTTTTGGAATGAGGTAGTCGGTGTCGCGAGGGAAATGTGAATGTGAAAGGAATCGGATGGATTGCTCGTCGCTTGTGTCCCGGTTCTGGTGTTGGGAAGCGTTTCTGTCGAATAGAGTGGCTAACATACACGTATGACCTCCGTAGGCCCGCCACAAGGAGGAAACTACTACCCTCAAGTATGTCCCCAATCCTTATAATCCTCGCACACTCGTGCTCATAATCTCTCTTTTCGTCCAGCAACCTCCTCAATCTTACCAACAAGGAGGCTACTATCCTCCCCAAGGTGGCAATTACCCGCAGCAGGGCTATGCCCCCCAGCCTGGACCACAGACGGTCTATGTGTGCGTGGTGTTCCTTTCAATGGCTCGGCGAAAGAGGCATGCTGATTATTTCTCCCATTTCACAGGCAATCGGCACCTCAGAAGGACTCCGGTGGAAGCGGCGGCTGCATGGCTTGCTTAGCTGGAATGTGCTTGTGCTGCTGCGCTGAAGGTATGTACATGATGCGCTATTACTGCCGCGCGCTTGGCGGACTGATAGGATGCTTCTTCGCCTTCCAGAAATCTGTGATTGTCTCTTCTAAGCACCACGAAAAGCGAGTCCCGAGAGTCTTTAACGAGTTATCCTCTATGACTTCCCACATCTAACGCCTGGACATGGTTTTTTCATCTCCTTTATTTTGTAACTTTTTATCGTATGCGTATCGCTTTGTTCGCTTGACTCTACGGTTACCCTCAGCACAGGATGGATTTATTACCTTGACCATACTTCTGGCACTGGTCAGATGAGTAGCGTTTGTGATGACGACCATGAGAGAACCTGATTGTGTCGCTGTTCCTGGATTTCTTTGTGTCATAGATTGTCAAGTTAATTTTGGGAGTTGAAGTACTCTGAAGAATACGTCGGTCGGTTTGGTGACCAACTGCTCAGCGGCGGTCTCGGTGATGCATTGCTCTTGGATTCCGCGATCCTGCCAGTGTCATTTGTCATACACTCCTGCGCATATGCGCAGATCTCCCCACTCCGGCAGCTCGAGCAAGGACTCGGGGGTCGACGCTGGTCCGATTCTGGCGTGACATGATATCACGTGGGGGCACGAATCAAGCAACTGTGATTGGCTGGCAAATTCCCGATTCATTCCGTTGACGGAGGGTCACGCGTGACACAGTCACCCATTTCCTCCCCTTCCTTCCAAAAACCTGCATCGAAAATGCTGTCGAGGCTGACTGCAGGAGCCTTCAGGCAGGCCGCTGGCCTCGGTTCAGCACGTTCAGCCATATTCTCTGGCTCCCGCACTGCGTCGGTGTGTATTTTCTCGTGCTTTCGCGACCGCGTTCGTCCAGCTCATTGTCACGTTACTCCAGGTCCGCTTTGCTTCAACCAAGGCTTCGTCCTCTGCGTTTGAGGTGTGTATTGCGGATTTGGGCTCCGAAATATATTCTGAAATATGCTTTCAAGTCATTCGCCAACTCACGCGCCGCATTCGCGTCAGTTTCACTGTTCACCGCTGGCTCAATAGCCTGGTATACCCACCTCTACGGCACTCTCCCCTTCATCGGCGAAGTACACGCCAGCCATCTCAGTGACGAAGGTCTTCACCCTTCCGCCTACCCCTGGTCCCACAAAGGACCCCTCGACTCCTTCGACCACGCCAGGCGAGTGTCCGATTTTCACCGCACGACCAGATTTTAATAAGATTCCGAATATAGTATCCGTCGCGGATACCAGGTGTACCGCGAGGTTTGCGCTGCATGTCACTCTCTTGATCGTATTGCTTGGCGTAACCTTGTTGGCGTCTCGCACACCGCTGATGAGGCGCGTGTTATGGCTGAGGAAGTGGAATATGAGGATGGACCGAATGATCAGGGCGAGATGTTCCAGCGCCCTGGTAAACTCGCTGATTATATGCCCGCTCCTTATCCCAACGAAGAGGCTGCTCGTGCTTCCAACGCTGGTGCCCTTCCTCCCGACTTGAGTTTGATCATCAAGGCTCGTCATGGTGGTGCTGTAAGTGTCGATTTGAGCATTTTTGAAAGCGGCTATTTATATTCATTGGCAATTTCTTAGGACTACGTCTTCTCGCTCTTGACTGGTTACATCGATCCCCCGGCTGGTGTTGAAATCCGTGAGGGCATGAACTACAACCCCTACTTCCCCGGCGGTGCCATCTCCATGGCTCGTGTCCTCTTCGACGGTCTTGTCGAGTACGATGATGGTATGTTGCCCCCGCATCGTCGCTACAATGTTCTCACCTCCATTCAGGCACCCCCGCCACCACTTCGCAAATGGCCAAGGATGTCGTCACTTTCCTCAGCTGGGCTGCTGAACCCGAGCACGACCAGAGGAAACAATACGGTATTAAGGCCGTCATCCTCTTCTCTACCCTCTTCTGGCTATCACTCTACGTCAAGCGATTCAAGTGGGGTGTCATCAAGAACAGGAAGATTGGTATGTTCCAATCAGTCTCTTTCTCCTCACCCAATTTTGACACTCGTTACAGTTTACAACCCTCCCAGCCAGAAACACTAGGGTACTCGGGGTCTTGGGGGTGGGTTCCTTAGATGACATACGCTTGAGGTGGTTTATACATCAATCTGCTAATAGAGTTGCGTTAAGAGTATTCATCCTTTTATTATTCACTTTTTTCGCATCTGCAACCCGCGGGTCTCAACAATGCCTTGAGTCCAGATCTCGCCTCCAACGTTGGACTAAGTAGAGGACAAGTGACTGCTACCAACTACTGAGGCTCCGTAATAAGCTGGTTCCAGACATTAGCAAAATCCTCTTCAGGACTGAGCTCAGTTGGAGCCACCACCGCCTGCGCAAGAGCGAAACGTCAGTGTCGAGACGCCCCGAATTCAATAGCAGCAACCTCACCTGGAGTTCATCCAAAATTTCACCGACGCGAGTCAAATTGATTTCCGGTTCCAACCTCAACTTGAAGATCTCGGCACCAGGAACAGCTTTCAGGGGTGGACGGTCGTCCCACACTTTCATATCAGCAATCAACTCTTGGATGGTTGAAATCTTAGCACGGTCCTCCGGTTCGGGAGCGCAGCACTTCGTGATAAGGTTCCAGCCTTGGTCATCGATGGTGTCCCAATCGTCGTCGTCGTCGTCATCCCAGTTGTCATCACCAGCTTCGTCGGTATCGTCACGGTCGGAAGCACACAGCCGTTTGGGGAGCTCCTTCCTGGATAAAGCAGCAGCTACTTGGAAGTCCCGTGCATATTGATAATAGGGAGGCCTTCGAGAAAACACCTTTGCATAGGAATTGTTGGTACGATTAGACCTTGTGTTTGTCAAGTGTGGTGAGAGAAACCTAGTACCTCGTAGCACAGGCATCCAAAAGACCAAACATCACATTCCTTGGAGGGTTGTGCTCCGTCTTGCATCAACTCCGGCGCTGCAAAACGTAGAGTACTATGGACCGAGGATGTAGTGGCAGTAGCGGTGGTTGTTATAATATGAGATGCTCCGAAGTCGGTGATGAATCCTCGGCCTTCATCTGAGATTAAGACGTTTTGCTAAGGGAAATCAGGGTCGAGGCGAGGCGAGGCGAGGCGAGGGAGAAGATGAGGTTGGACGTACCCCTTTCAAGTCACTGTGGACTATGCCTAGTATGTGTATGTACTGGAGGCCATTAATGACGTCCGAAATCTAGCGAGAAAGGCGTCAAAGGGTCGTTGATAAGTAACACACGTTGAGGTTAGCTCACCAATGGTAGTCTTGATTTTTGAGGGAGGCGAGGCGCATAATCATGCAGTGTTCCATTTTTCATGAAGGGAGATACAAGACAAATGCGTTGAAGGCCACCAACACTCTCGAGGAATACACCATAGAATGGCAAAACATTAGGATGAGATGAATGAGCCCATAGAATAAGCTCCTTGATCCACTCCTATAGGAATAATCAGACGTCACCCTTCCCATTATTTGTATGTAGGTCGGATCTGACTCACCGTTAAAGCTTTCAGGTCGACCCTTGTCATGACTTTGACACACATCTTGTGGTCTATTCCCTCGTGCACAGTACCAAATCCACCTTCAGCGATAGGCGTAGGATTATATTTGATTCCTTTAATTTCGTATCTCGTTGGGAATATTCTGGTGGAAGAAGTGATCCTAGAGAGTAATGCTAGGACGCGATTTCTCTCGTCAGAGATGGAAAGGTGGTCTTTGAGGGTCTATAACATCGATTCAATCAGTCCGCGCAAGTGAATATAACATTGGAGGGAGCACACCAGGTCGAGAAAGTCTGCGAAAGTTTGAGTGTCATCGTGCGTGAGGTTCGCCGCCGCTGCGGCGACAGCCTTAGTTCGACTCTGGATGAGTTTTGATAGCGGGCTTCTAAGAAGCTCAACCTTCAGATCCACAGTCAATTTCACTATATGATCTTCTCTGAATATTTGAGACGCTTACTTGAATTTTACCCAAGATGGTTTCAACCCGAGGGGAATCAACGTTAGCACGAGATCGCGACATGAGAATATCCGTCTCTGGAATCTCCTTTGGTTTTGGGCGGTTATCTTCTATCTCCATGCTTGAAATGCGGTCTAAAAGATCCCCGGCTGTCGGTCTGTCTCCCGGTGCATTTTGACAACAGTCCTCTACAAGCTTCCACACGTCACCATCAATCTCATCAATCTCTTCATCTGCGTAATCTGGTCGCTTTGGAAGTTCGCCTCGTGAGAGAGCAGCTTGAATTTGTGTGGCTTCCGAGTACTGATAGTATGGAGGTTTCCGGGTAAGCACCTGGTTTAAAAATCAAATCAATACCGGGAGTAGATGACAGAGAAGGGTGTTTCAGTTCATTACATCGTAGCAAAAACAGCCAAATGACCAGATATCGTGCGGACTCCAGCTGGAGGCATTTGGCGCGGCAAAACGCAGCTCATATAACGTTGCGGCATGATCTTGCTTTGAAAACAGGCGGTACGATTCATAACACGCAAGTATCGCGCGACCTTCGTCTGAAACCATAACCTTGTCCTGAAAGAATTTAGAGATTGGATCGAAGAGGAGATTAGTTGATATGCTCACTGGCGTGAGTGCCTCAGCACCATACACAATGCTCTCACCATGGACGTAAGACAGGCCTTTGATTACATCGAGTATCTCCGGGGAGTTTTAGGCACAAATGGAAATGGATGATCCAGGACGTACCAGTGGCATCCGAGCCTTTTGTGGAAGACTTGGCGCAAACTCGCGCAGCGTGCCTTTTTGCCACAAGGGAGTAATTACGCAGAGCTGGCGGATCTCAGTAGCAACCTGATGAAACACTCCATAAAACGAAATGACATTCGGGTGGGAAGAACGGGACCAGTCCGACAGGGATCTCAGGATTCCCTATCAATGAATTCAAAACCTCGCACGAGAAAGAGATATACACAATCAGACATACCCTTATGTTGCTAGAATTGGTGACAACATTTACTCGTATACGCATGTCGCGTCCCTGAAAAGCTTTCCCGAAACTTCCCTCAGCGATAGGTGCTTGAGAGTCGTATTGAAGTCCAGTGTGCTGATAGCGCTGTGGAATAATGTAGGTGGACATCATGATTTTCGATAGGAGTGTCTGGGTTGCCTGAGATTCTATCCCCGTCCAATAAGGTAGATCTTCAAGGACCTTGGTGGAATGTTAGTTGGGAATATTTGACGTTCAACCTAACAGGAGAGACCTCACCAAGTCCAGGAAATTTACCAGACATTCTGTGTCATCGGGGCTGAGTTTCTTTGCCGCGATCGCAGTTGCCTCGAACTTGACGGTATTAGGAATCAGTTTAAAAAGCGTTCGGCGAAGTTCCTCAGGGACCCGAGGGGAAGATGCTTCATCGCAGCCAAGAACGGTGGCTAGGCTAGCTTTTGCCCGCTCAACATCGATTGTAGAGCATTTTATGAAGTCGGGCACAATAAGTGGACCCTGAACAGAGCGAACATCTTTGATATCCATTCCTGAAAGTATCTGATGGAATCTCAGGCAGGAAGGGCGATCTTCAGGCTCATACTCCCAGCACATCATCAAAAGTGGCCATAGAACATCATCATCAAGTTCACCAACCCCGCCTTGCCCAGGTCCTGGCCTGATGGGTTTGGCTCCCCTTGCAATGGCTCCGGAGACTTTGAAATCGTTAGTAATCTGATAGAATGGAGTTTTGCCAGAGAGAAGCTGGATCAAGGTCTTAGCTAGGGAAGGATGATGTCCTAACCGTGAAATGTACCTCATAGGATAGGCAAGCGAGGGACCAAATATCTGCCTCCTCAGTTGGCTGGAAATCGTCTTCACCGAACAGCTCGGGCGCAGAGTACCGGGCTGAAGATTGACCGTAAGACCCCTGAGTTTCACCGACTATTTCGAGGCCCATGATCAAGACTCTTTCGCCATGATCAATGACTACAGTTTGCTAAAAAAGGACTGAGTGATGTCAAAAGGAGGCGGGAGCGTTCGGGCCTACCGGACTGAGCCCGCCATGAGCAATGCCTAGCTGATGCATGTAACACATGGCATCGGCGATGTCGGAAATCTGAAATTATTCGTTTATCATCGGATAAAGCCCCAATCAAACTGCATACCAGACGTAGACGCGATACTTCAGGGCGTTGTCGTGCATAATCGCAAATGCTTCCACCCGTTATACATGGATGTACAAGAGCTGGATACACTCTGTCTTCCAAAAACATCGCATACATTGGGCTGATGTTAGGATGAGAGAAATGTGACCAGCTTAAGAGTTTCTCGTCGAATGACTATAAGCATTCCTCAGGTTTACCAAAGCATATCTTGTTAATTAGGACTCTAACAACTCACTTGATCTGTGGTTTCATCGACTTGTCTTAGTACTTGAACACGTAAGGGCGGCTCGCTAGATATGGAGTATACCCCAGGAGACGAGTCACCAACGGAGCTGATACACTTGGAACGAAGAGTATGATTCTGGGCAAAGACTCTGGCGGATGATGCGACCTTGATAAGCATGCGCCAGATGTATCCTCGACATCTGAGTGGGGCGGCATTTTTATCGAGAGCCTGTTACGCAACTCGTTCAGAGGGAGGTGATTGGGCACCTAGTGTGGAGAAACTAACCATGCTGAGGCAGTCTACTAAGAGCTGGATATCTTGCGGTTCGAGTGCTCGAGCCTTATCGATAGCTTGTTGCATGCGATCCTCCGTGTCGATTCGTGAGACCAGGTGGTGCAAGAGAGCAAATATGTCCGCTTCATTGTGCAATTCAAGTTCAACAGCAGAATCTCTCCGTGCTAGCGAATCGAAGTCCATTTCCGTCGCATAAGCGCTCGGGTTGCTGAGATGATTGAGCGACAAGGGGAGTAAAGGGGCGTTTAGCTCTGGAACGCCTATTCAATTGCATCGTTACCACCCTTTGCCACCGATTTCAGCCGATATAGTAGGTTGAAGTCTGAAGGATATAGACGATTGATCTCCGAGTCAGGCTCAGAAGCCCGGAAATCCTTGTTCAGCCCGCATAGTGCCGGATCGTCTCCTAAGTCTGCAACTGGGTGTACGGATTCTGTATCTGAGATGAGTCCAGTGCAACGGGACTGAAATACAGCCGAAAACAACCAGGTAACGGCGGGGGTTAGAATGTGTTCAGCATATTTGACCATCTGAACTCCTCCGAAACTGGACTGGCACTGGCAGAGCGCACTGACTCGAAGGTGACAAACAGAATAAGAACAATTATTCAGAGTTGCTAGAATTCCGAAGGCTGAGTCCTTGTACACATTTGAAGGTGGAGGTCTCCAGAGGTTTCCGAGACGACACGGTAGCTCTGAGGATGATCGCACTCAAGGTCAGGCTTCGGCGGTTGTGATCGCCTTCAACTCCTGATTGCATCAGAGCCGATTTTGCGATGTATCATGGATGAGTTAACGGTAATCTGAATTATTATTTCAATGAGGCACTGCGAGTGTGAACCCTCTGACTTCCCAACGACTCGCAGTGATGTGGACCAAAGGGACGCGTCGTGGACACGCCATCACAAAAAACTTAAAAATCAGATTTCACGTGATGGACATGAGAACTTATATCTGAACAGATATAAGTTATAGCACCCGATCCTTACCGATCTGCTTAGCACCTGAGAGACGCATTCAGATAAGCTCAGATAAGTCATAAGGAAAATGTCGCTCAAGACAATCATTAAATCCTGAGATTGTTTGCTTGTCCAGCGCGATCTTGTCATTATCTCACAATGACGCCTGGACAACCAAGAATCATTTCGAGATCAAGGCGCTGAAGGCTTACCTGCAGCTATTGACATCGACAGTGACCGATCCCACAATATATTCTCAAGTTATCATACTTGCTCCATTATCAGTGTTATCAGACAGATAAATCATTGGTGCTATCATACACTCCTGACACCTGAGGGAGGCCTGAGGGGCAGTTCTCGAGTCGGAGTCTCGGAGATTGAACTTGTCAGGCTCAACCACCGGCATCACTAACTTTCAAGGCATCACGCCAATTCAGTATCCGGTCATTCAGCCTGATTGACTTTCCAAAAAACCTCAGAAATTCCCCTTTGCCCATCCCGCATACCGCTCGGGCTTCCTTGAGAGTTTTGTTGGTGCAAGGAATGGAGATGCAATAAAGCTTATGAGATGATGGAGTAAAGGTGGGGTTTAATCAGTGGGGCCCACATTTGCGCCTCACGATAGCCACAGTCTAATGGCGCTGGAGAGGCATAAAAGGTACTGGGCTCGAAATTATCTCACTTATTCCCCACAATGCCCACTACACCGTTTTCCTAAGTGTCTCAGCCAAACGCGTCAAGCCCTTCTGATACATGTCCGACGTGACTCGAGTAAGACAACTGAAGAGAACCATGCAAGGTTCGCGATCCGAGTGAGTGCTCATTCTCATAAAAGTCTCTTGCTTTCAACCTGACAAGTGCGTCACAATGGTCTCATTTTTCACGGCCTCTACAACTTTATTGTTGATTCCTTTGAAGATACTTGGGCCGATGACGCATCAGAGTTGAATGTCTGTTCTCTCCTACAGTGGTGGAAGAGGTGAGCTCAGAGATTGATTACCGCACATTTTAATCACTAACCTGTTTGAATCATACAGTCAAGTTTTCCCGAATCACTTCATACCTATTTCTGACAACCATACCTCATACAAGACACTGGCCGCTCACTGGCAAAGAGGATCTTGAGGTCCGAGAGTATTGCTAGCGCGATCTGTGATGTATTATCAATGTAGTATAATATGTATTTCTATAGCATAATTCAACGGTGTCCAACGTAAAACGGTCCAATGAGCGTTCCAAAGTCACAATACCGCCCATGGGCAATGAAGGAGCCTGAAATGGTACTGACATGAGATTATGGCTCCGATGAAGTTAACCGACTGTGATCTGCAAAACATCAAATTCTAAGGCCTGTCAATGTATTTCTAGCTAGATGGCTGTGACAAGGTAGGACCTCTGCGATGGTGAACGATCGCTCCGATGAAATCCACCGACTGTGATCTGGCGTGATCTGGTGATTGTCATGCTATGCGCGATTTTCCCGCAGATGCCAGACGATGGCAAACGATTCATATTACAACGGCTTATAATAAATTTAATTTTTTTGTGATGGCAGATTTGATCCTATTTGATCCGGTGTCAGATCTGGCCCAGTGACCAGCGCTTTCCTGGATCCTCGCAAGATCCTCGTTTGGATTCTACGACAAGCAACCCAGTACCAAGACGTGTTGAAGACGCGGAGAGGCTACAGAAACTACAGCTAAAGTAATGTGAAGCTAAACGTCCCGTTCGAAGGAGTGGGATTCAAAATAATTTACGAGCATTACGTGCAGAGGTTCTGAGTAGAGAAAAGTAGAGTAGAGAAAAGTAGAGTAGTAAAGTATGGGAAGTCTACATGTGACAGAGTAAGATAACGAAGAAGAATGTATGTGATGTAGGGATCATTTCCATAGGAGAGAAAAGAGAAATAGACCTAACCGTTAAGTGGTCGTGCCTATATGGCTAGTTCCCCTATGATTCCTCTTCCGGGAGGTTTGTTATTCGCACGCCCAGATGATCGACATTCAACGTTTGACGTCCAAGGTACAACTCTCACCAGCTTCGATCGCGCTCTTGTCTGCGTGAGAGCGTACTTCAAGCCTCAGCTTTCGGTTTCTTACACGAACTCTGGACTTGTCCTTAACTGGGATGCCGAACGTCGCGGTTTCCTGTCGGGCAACCCAGCACCCGAATTACTAGGACACAGAGCAATAATATGAACGAAATGGGCTGCAGATGTCTATGAGGGTGGTAAGCGGCCCCAGTCAAGTATGATTGTGATTGGTAGAAGACTAAGCGTGTGGAATTATCGAAGGTGGAATTCTGAATATATCGATCCTCCATAAGAGATAACTCCCGGCACGTAGCGAAACGAAGAGAGAAGACACCTCGACAGGTCACAGGCTTCATCCAAGGCGCCCACAGTGAATCCGATACCTTCTACCTTATTGGGCTTATCTCTCTATATCGGTCTTCCTTCACAACATCCAACGACAGAAAAGCATTACCAGCCTCCCGTCAGCTCAGTCTTCCTCAACTCACAGTCCCCGACCAGTGGGCTATGGCTTCTCAACCCGGCCAGGGAGCTCATTCTGCAGTACCTAGTACGCCCAATGAGTCCGATGTATTTGCAACCTTATGCCACCTGGTTTCCCGGGTTGACGCCGAAGATCGCATGCAAGAAGTAGTCAAAAAAGCACAGGAACTCGCAAAGGGAGACCTTCAGCTTCTCGTTGACTGTCTCAGCATGGTAGGTCTTTACCGCTCTGATACCATGAGTTTCGCTCACGCGGTCGTCCTTGCAGTCGCTTGACAGAAACGCCGCCCCGATGAAATGTCGTGGTTATGTCTGGCGTTCATTAATCAAGATTGCTTCAACAACCAAAGTCTTAGCCCAAAATCACACTCTCGGATCTGCTCGTATCACACGTGAAGCTGGGTTGTCTCCCAGTACCTACAGTATTTTGGGGGACCGGGAAACATCTGTGCGCGCCAAAGTCCTCACAAAAATCGAAAACGACCAATCAGTAAGTTCTGCTAGTGATGTTCACGATCTTGTATAATGACTATTGGACAGCATCACAGCCAAGCAATCGTTAGCTGGATTCATATATCTCATCCTAACATTGTACCAGTATACTCCGTTTTTCTTGATGACGGACAACATCTGTCTCTTGTTTCGCCCGAGATCACCAACGGCAACATCTGTGATTATATGACGAAAGCACCCGGAGCTGCCACGTTTTGGTTTTGGTGTGTATATCCTGTCTGTATCGACTTCCACTCATGACGAACCTGCTGCTAGGTATCTGATATCGCGAACGGTCTATCGTACTTACACGATCACGGTATCGTACACGGTGGTCTCTTTCCGGTGGGATTACGCCTCTCCTAGCCCCCTGGCTTAACACACTGACTTCTGGCTACAGGATTGTATTCTAGTGTCAGATGAGGGGCGAGCTATGATTGCAAACACAAGCATCAGCTCCGATCCAGAGGACTCCAATTCATTGCCCGTTCGCTACTCGGCGCCGGAATTTTTTGAGGAGGAGGACATGCAACCAACAGAGTCGTCTGATGTGTGGTCGCTTGCATCTTTGTCCTACGAGGTACATCTCAAGTTTATGATGGTTGTACACCGTAGCTGATTTTTTGCTCAAGATTCTGTCAGATAAACTGCCATTCTTCCAATTTGCCAAGGAAGTTCGTGTCTCGGGCGCTATATCACATGGGAGCAAGCCGATCCGACCTGGAGTTGATGGGGTTGACGGAAATGAGATCAATGACACCATATGGCAGATTCTGTTAATGTGCTGGAAGTTCGAGCCCTCGGAGCGTCCGTCATGTTTGAAGGTCTATCAGATTATTGTGGGGATGGGGTCACAAGACGAAAGGCGTACGGCAAAACTAATCATTATGTCGGACGTCCTGAAGAGTTCTGTTGTTGACCTCGAGCGCGTAAAAACAAGTTTGATGGGAGTTTTGGGTTGCGAAGCTGCGTCGTCTCTTCGGGTTCCAGAGCATCTTCGCAACTCACTCTTGAGACTCATTCCTGATACAAACAAACTCGAGGCAGCTGCGGCGGTAGTACTGAAGTTGAGCCCTGATGAAACTCAGTGCTTGGCTGACTTCCTGGACCTGGTGGGTTGCAGTGTTTTAGTCGGTTCCGATGTCACTCATTCGTTAAACTCAAGCTCCTTGAAGATTTGACTGATTGGTTTAGCAAAGAACTGCCAGCTGTTAGGAATCTTCTCTCTCTAATTATGATGTCAACCCCCATTATTCCCAAGCGCTACATACTCAACGGTATTTATTACGACACTCGGAGGCCTTTGGCAGAAGGCGCTTTTGGGAAAGCGTATCAAGGACGCGGCCTGGGTGTACGTGTCAACGTTGTAAGCGGTCCTAGTGTCAAGAAGGTGTGTTAATACCTGGTGTATCCCACAATAATCACATTAGCCTATGTCTTTAGGTGCTCCTTAAACAAATGCCGAGTTGGTCGCACGCGTCACACCATAATATCCTTCAGTTTTATGGGGTTTTTCTGGACACCAGTGGAGGATCTCAGCAACTTTGCGTCGTAACTCCGTCATGGCGAAATGGGAATTTACGGGACTATGCACGCACTCTACCCCCAAAGAAGCGAACCCACTTGGTAAGTAATAGCCTTGGCGTGACATTGTTTTCACATTGCTCTCAGCTTCTAGATGTAGTTGTTGCTTTGGATCACTTACATAATAAATTGAACTATGTGTTCGGCGACTCAATCCTGACAACAGTGAGTCAGTGAGCGCAAACACCAATTATGCGATCTCATAGTCATCCAACGTCGTGCAGGACAAGGTTCTCGTCTCAGACCAAGGTCGCTCAGTACTCGCATCTTTTAGCACACAGCGCATTTTTACAGATCACTGGGCCAACAACTCGACGTACAAACTTCGTTTTACCAGCCCTGACAGGGCCAAATACTATGCAGCAGCCGATATGTGGTCTTTTGGCGGTGTTTGCTACGAAGTGAGGCTTAAAGTTTTCGTCCCACCGACTCCGGCTAATCTCTGCTGCCACATTCGTCTATGACAGGTCCTTTCTGGAAAGCCGCCTTACTATCAGTATACCGAAGATGCAGAGATACAAGCTGCTATATCCAGAGGTGAATTGCCGAAGCGGCCGAAAGGTACTGATGAAAGCATGGAGATGATTGATGACAATATGTGGGGACTCATCGAGCAGTGTTGTTCGTCTGACTGGTGGTGTCGGCCAACGGCGTCAACAGCCGCGGAGCTGATAGCAAATATGATAGAAGCCGAGGATGATCGTCCACCAGCTGAGCAGTTGCCTGACCCTAGTGTCCTAGCGCTACGGTCACGTGCTGAGGTCAACTTCCCGGGCATTGAAGCCTTGTTGGGCAGCATTCGAGTAAGTCGAGATACTTCTAGGATTTAGGAAGATTTAATATTTCTGCTGTTATAGGTTGAGCTGTTGCGAGGACCATTATCGAGGCTCCTTGAGAGTAAAATCAAGAATGTTGCAGCAGCAGCAGTGTTAGAGCTCCTGCCTAATGATATTCGAACCCTCGTGGACTTCCTGGATCTTGTGCGCTTTCACTCCATGCCATCATCTACATGTCTAATACTTTTGGGATTTAAATACAGACACTCAAGGACTATGTCTTAAAATCTGAGGAACGGAATCGCGTGCTAGCATTGCTCTCGAAGCTCACGTCCTCAACCCAGACTTTCCCTCAATGCTACGAAGTCACAGGTGTCAAGTACCAGCCTGTGCCGATTGCAGAGGGAGGATTTGGCACGGTGCACAGAGGATCAGACCTCAATATGTGTGTCAAAGTGATGTCTCGAGTTGACACAGGCGCCTTGACTGTACGTAAAACTCCGCAATATCTAGGTTAAGCCTAATAATTCCTTCCTGCAGGAATGGATCAAGGAACTCGTTCTGTGGTCTCACTCGTCGCACCCGAACGTTTTGCCATTCTATGGAGTGTTCCTCGAGAACACTGGTCAATCCCAGCGGATTTGCCTTGTATCTCCGTTCATGAAAAATGGCAACTTGCATGACTACGCACCCCGCCTTCCTCAGAAGTCTCGACTACCATTAGTGTGTGCTTGATACTTCCCATCTTGGGTCTTCCTAATTAGCATAATTTTCGCCCCCAGATCCTCGATGTTATCAATGGTCTTGGTTACTTGCATGTATATGGCATCATTCATAGCGACTTGAAAGGCGTGAGTGCTGAGCGCTTTTCTCAATCACATTTTACTCATTCCTATCCCTCGTACCAGCAAAATGTCCTGATTTCAGACGAGGGGCGGGGACTTTTGACTGACTTTGGAGCCTCTCAGATTGTGACAGCCACCGCTGCCCCAACTAACTCCTCTATCTTCAGTACCCTGCGCTTCGCTGCGCCTGAACTGATGGAAGATGGTGCGCGGCCATCAAAGGAGTCCGATGTCTGGGCATTTGGCTGCTTGTGTTATCAGGTACGTTCTTCGTTTAGTCCACTCGGACTAGATTCTGAGAACTTTCAGGCACTTTCACGAAAATCGCCATATTATCAGTACTCGAGAGATTTTCAAGTTGTTGGCGCTTTATCTCGAAAAGAGCTTCCAAAACGACCCAGTCTCGCTGAAGTCAATGATGATGATGATGAAAACAACTGGGATCTCGAGGTTGACGACGATTGGGATCCCGTTGACGACCAGATGTGGACTCTGATTACCAAGTGTTGTGTGCCCGAGCCAGAAGGGAGACTAAAGATTCCAGCCGTACAGGAACTGATTGCAGATATGAAAGTATGGGACGATCGACCGGCAATGAGAGCCGTCCCTGGCGCCGATATCTTCAAGCTTCGCTTCAAGCCTGACATCAATCTAGACCACGTAGGGGAAATCCTGGACAAACTTCAGGTATGTTCGTGCCGTGATCTTCTTCAAAACTATAACCGAATTGCACTTAAAGGCGAAGGTGGCCCCCTCCAATTCGAGAATGCTTGGTTTTATCGGGTTTTTCAATGAAATGATGAAATAATTGCTCCCGTTGTTTGTAGATAACACAACGTGCTGCGATACCTGTGCTCTCAGCAGCGCAACAATTTCAGTGATCACTACCACTCTCGTCCCTTTACCTCTCAGCTTGATATCAGGTACAACTCGTTCATTCACGATCTAATGCACAATTTGAATATGTGTAACTTGGCTCGCTGAACGTGGCCCGGACTACGGCTACTGTGATCAGGATGCCATTGGTTGTGCCCTCAAGTATTTCCGACAAAAGCTGCACGCAGAGAGTCATCCAACAAGCACAGAAGCCGGAACTTCGAGATATACAGTCCTTAATTAATTGCATGACTTTGAGCGCTTGTGCGCTGACTACTTAATAGGCGTTTGACAATGATGCCCTAATAAGTATGATTGTTCGTGATTGTATCTCGTTGGTAAAAAATGAGCATTGTATAAACTGCGCAGATTGCTATTTACGGTTCTAATACCTCCGCATTGCAGAATTTACAGTTTTCCATAATTCCTTGGCTGCTGACACAGTCTCGATTTGCTGCAATTAGTATAGTAGGCTACAGGCAATTTAGGGGAAAATGTAGTACGCGGTGGAATTTTCTTGTTCAGGATTTCTATGATTGCGGAATATCCTTCTAGCTACCCTCAGAGTACCGCGACAGTTTATTTCATTGGTCGCGGAACCCTCTCCGACTTTTTGGCCAAAACCAGCCGATGTGAAATTGAAGTGGCCGTTTATCTTGGGCTGAGGCCCGAACAAGCTCGTATGCTGGGAACTTATTGGTGACTATTAGACAGTTAAAATCGTACCCCTATGCTTCATTCTCGCCGCCCCGGACTGAAAATATTGACATTTGACTAGGAAGGGAAGAAGCAGTGAAAGACTCAAGAAGTCGACTGAGTCCTACATGCTTGAGTAATTATCCGCAATTTGTGAATTTGTTTCTCTGAGTCCTTCTATTTTACTTTCACCTGCGGCCCAGTTTGTAACCTTTACTACTATTATGGCTGACCGGCCGATTTCTTCGGAGATGTCCTATGCATCGCTCATACTACTTAACGATGCATATAATGGTCTCGACTCTCTGAAGCCATCTGTCAGGCAGCACGACTGCCTAGGCCCTAGTCTTGGAGTATCTTGCAAACCGTTCGGTTGGAGCATCTTCCGGGGGATCATCAGAGTCAAGCAGTAGTCGTACCATGGCTATTTGGCGCAGGCGAATTTCGAAGCGCGCGTCGCGCGAGATGGGCCAGCCAGGAGCTTGGATTCAAACTGATTCAACGTCCAACGTTCAACGTTCAACCTTGAATATTTGAATACTCCTTCAGGAGTTCGAGTCCCACGATTAATGATGGCAACAATGCAGTCAACTACTACATTAGGCGCCACAACTTGTAACGAGCGCCAAAAAATCCGACATATCGTATCAAAACTAACAGATAGCACAACGAACGAAAAACGAAGGTATATCTACAAAACACAACTTCCTCCATCAGCGCTTCAGCCATCACCTCGGTCCGAAATACAGTGATGATCATGAAGGGCTTGTCGAAGGCATATAAGTAAGCATCCTTACACCCTGCCGAAGGAAACACTGCGTTAACCGGGTGGGTGCTTTTCAGTCACAATCCACGATGAAAGTACCACCACACAAAGGAAAAGAAGAGAGAAAATCCCATCAGTTAAAATTCTACCCGTGAATTACCAAAACATAGGAAATTGACATACGAACGGCGGTATACTGGTTCAAAGCCAACACATCAAATGTCCTCGTTCTCGCTTCCGCTAACACCGTTCCTTGCGCGGCTAACCCAATTGACCCAGCAGGATCGGTCCTAGAATAACAAGCAAAGATACATCAACACAGTTCGCTTCCTCGACTACACCATCCCGAAAAAATGAAACCCATCGCCAAAAACCGCAGAGAAAAAAGTCTACACTCACCCAGATAGTCTCGTCAATGTGATACCCAACTGATACCTCCCTCTCCACCGAATACTAACATCCGGAAACAAGAAAAACAACCCCAAGTTCCCCTGCAAATCCTCCAACTGATCTATCGACGAAACTAGGTTGCCATACAAAATCGGCGGTGTATTCCCACATCCAATGTTCGATCCCATATTCAGCGATGTCAGCCCATCTTCTGAAAACAACGATAGATGTGCCACTAGGAACGGTAACTCCGCCTCCCTGCAAAAAAAAAACAAAGATCGCGAAAAAACACGCAGAATAAGATGTGGGATGGGAAAGGGAAAAGGGGGAGGAAGAATCAATCAATCAACCAATCACGATAAATGACGTTTTTTGAATTTGTTGCAAAATAGCAGTACGTACGGCACGACGGAGTTACCAGAGGGGTCTCTCACAGTTAATTGCGCAATGATTGGTGGGGTGATAGGTAGCCGAGAAAGATTCGATTGGCCAAATTCCGCCGTCTTTTGCGGATGTTGTACAATCTCGAGGTGATATGACCTATATGATGACTTATTAGGCGAATTGGCTTAAGACGCCGGGAAAACAGTACGCATATGGGCATGTACAGCTCACCTCGTCTGGGGATCCGCTAGTAACGAAGCAACCTGAATTCTGGGCGTAGGTCTAGAAAGTGCAGAACGTTGTGATGGGTACTCTGGTATTGAATTTTGACTCGATGGAGGAGAGAGGCTTGCACGAGGTGGGGAACCGTACAAAGCTGAAGAAGGAAATGATTGAGGAGATGAATGGCCACTGCTGCAGACAGACCGTTGGCTGAAAGGGCTAAAACGGATTTCAGGATGCGTGGAAGCATATTTTATGCAAGAGGAGAGACTGTAGGATGTTCTTTTGGCGCGTCGACGAATGGAACTAGGCAGCGGAGTTGAGGATGGCACATGACGATTGTACTTCATGAGCCTGATCGTTACCGGAAAGGAGAGATGTAACTATTAAACCAACAGTTGGTCAATCATATATCTGGAAAGACGAGAGGAGGGTCGATCGACCGACCTTGTTGGAAATGAAACGGGACCCTTGACGTCGCCAATGAACAGGTATACTCGAACACGCGCTAGTTCTCAGCTTGAAGCATGCTAGATTGTCATAATTGTAGACGTCGAGTCCGGAACCGGCAAACATCCGTGACATCAGGGTCTAGTTTAGGCGCCAGGCTGGTGACTGAATCCAAATTTCGCAGACTGGGACTGAATGAAGACTGCACGAAACAGCGGTAGAGGATTAATTTATATATCGATTCTTGAAAGGGGCAGAAGCGAACATGCAACGAACAAGTACGAAAGGACGACACATCTAAAGTTCTGGAAGTATGTCAGATCGCTGGTCCAAATCAGGGGTCAATCTGGCATCCTGAACAAACGTATACCCGAAGACTCTCCATAGATGGTGGAAATCTCGCGAAGAGATGGCTTCTTTAAGAAACTCACTCACAATTGCCAAGAAAGGAGAACCAGGGGAGTGGGGAGGTGATTAAAGTTGTAATTACATGTAGGGTGTGATCAAACGCTCTTTTTCACAACACTCCAGACGCCTGCCATTCCCGAAACGATAGTCGCAGCAACGATCATAGGCTTGACTCCGGCTGACAAAAGCAATTAGGGTGGGCGATCTGAGATGTCAAGACGTAAAGTTCTTACCTGTTGACTTGTAGAGTGCACCTGTCACGGCGCCAGCAGACATACTGCCGAGGGTATCGTGTTTTCCGCGCGCCGCATCTATAGAAGAATTAATAGCATTATATGTGAGGGCTGTGAAAAGGGAGAGCCAGGTGGATCAGGGCGAGCGTTGGGCGAGGAGAGGAGTAGACGGACCCATTACACCAGCCGAATTACCAATAAAAGTGCCTCTTCGCGTGACTGAATTGAGAATGCTGTTGATCCGCAGCCTGGAATTTGAGACGGCGAGCGGCCGACGCGCACCCTCGCGCAGCCCCCACAGACCACCGAGAGTCAGACCTGGAAAGGAGGGTGAGCATGTGACGAACGAAAACAATAAGGAGGCTAAGAATGGGCAGGCGAGATGGCGCAAGATAAGGTGAGAGAGGTGCAGGGAACAAGCGAAGTCCGAAGCGAGAAGACTGGATGCCAAAAGAGTAAGTTGAAAGAGATCTGACGCACCACTGAGATACATCGTCCCCCGTCCCGTAACATAGGTCGTCGCTCCACCCCCTTGACGGAATCGCCGTACCGGCGCCAGGAGTCTCGTTTGTCTTGTCATCATCAAGAAGCAAG
>JANIEX010001099.1:0-13520 GCA_027627405.1 Leucocoprinus birnbaumii | reverse complement strand
CGTCAAGTAAAGTCATTCAAGACACAAAATGGAGGCATAGTTGAGGCACGCCCGAGGCACACATTGTTGATACCAAATCGGAGATTGAGTGAGAGGAAGAAT
Organism: Leucocoprinus birnbaumii; assembly: GCA_027627405.1. Taxonomy (NCBI): domain Eukaryota; kingdom Fungi; phylum Basidiomycota; class Agaricomycetes; order Agaricales; family Agaricaceae; genus Leucocoprinus; species Leucocoprinus birnbaumii. The sequence goes on along the minus strand of JANIEX010001099.1, from coordinate 13,418 downwards.
CGCCATCACCGAGAACCCAGAGAAAGCGCCCATTCTTTTATATTGACCCTTTCCAGGAGCAGCCAGATGTGTGACAGCGGTGCCACCAGCGCGCTGGTACTCTCCGCCAGGTTTTCATTTCAGCCTTTCTGGCGAATTTCTGGGAGACTGCCCAGGCCGGTCACACTAATCAATAGATGATCGACGGTCCATGATTTTGAGAGAGTCGCTCCGATCTTTGCATGTTATTGCCCCAATGGGGGAGTACCAGACAAGACTTAAGCTTACGGTACTATTCGAGGTGGCGCGCAGGTGTCACACTTATCGGAACGAATTCATGCAGATCCTCTAACTATAAATAAGCTTTCGCATCCCATTTCACCCCTTCCAGACTCCAGACCCACTCCTGCAGGTGAGCAATCAGTGTGAAGTGAGAACATCGAGCGGTCGATGATCAGCAAGGTTGAAATTTCAACGACTGAGCTAGGTGAATATGTTCTTTCAGCCAACGGGGTTGCCATTCCAATACCAGGCCGCCACTGCCCCACCCAAGGTGTGGGTTTCAGCCACATTAATCATATGCGAACGAGAGAGCATTGAATACAAGTGCCTGTCAAATGTCAAATCATACACAGAACTAGCAAAACGCCATGCAAGTGAAAATACTGATTCAATGAACCTACGTCCTTGAACAGCATGCGAGGCTGCAAGCTATGCATCAAACGACTCAGAGTGCTTGATTTGGATTCGGATGAACGGCGGAGATGTAAACCAGTTGCCTCAGCAGTGCCTTTATCCCTCACCAGCAGCGGAGAGCGTTTTCGGTACTCTGGCCGCGAACTTCCGTATCGCAAAATATCACACTCCGGAAACTGAATAGAAGATCTGGCCTCGTTTTCTTTGTGCCAAGAACTCCAATGTTGCTTTGATCCTGGAAAATCTCGCCGAGATCTAGCTCAATTAATGTGCTCTAGAATATATGATAGGAGACTCGAGTAAAAGAGGTTTATTTTCCACTACTCGGTGTATAGCGGGAACGAGAACTGAGACGAGAAACGAAAATATCACAAATGGTCGACAGTGGTGATTAACTTTACACCTGTGCTCGTGCACCCCTGTTACGCAGTGATCGACGGCTTCCTGATGGGGGTGTACATTTTATCAGCAGAATCAATTCTCTTATTGATTCCTCTTGACAGGTGAGGTAAGTGAGCGCTCTTGAAGGTAAACTTTAGAGCGATTGGCAATTGGACGACCACTGCCGGTTGAAACAACGTGCCTTTGCTTCCCTTCCCACTTTCGCCATGGCACCCTCACTGAGTGTCCTCAGCACAGTCCAGATTTTTATGGACAGCACCTTCTACGGCTGTTTTGTGATGCTCTTCACTGTTTCAGTCGTTGTGCTCAACAAGCGTTCTCGGAGGCTCGAGACCCGGAGCCAGCGCTCTGGGGAGAAAGATGACCCCGCTACCAAGGTAGAAAGAAACGAGCTACGGTTCTGGAAAACTCTTGGGACCACTATGATTATCATCGCTACGTGTGTATGTCGTATCAAGGATATTGTATAAGGATCACGGCTGACCTGGACTTCAGCACTGGGCATTTGCATGGGCAACAGTACTGTCTCTTGTCGACAACGTAGTGCTGAGGAGCCAGATGTCTTTCATGCGTTTTATTTTTGAGATGTTGAGTGTCATTATTGGCGATGCTTTAGTGGTAAATACTTCATTTGGATTGTATCGTGAGCCCTCTATACTGATTACTCCGTAAACTAGCTCAGTCGCTTGTGGACAGTCGGAGGAAAGCGGCCTGTTGTAATCGCCTTTCCACTCCTGTGCCTCTTGGGTTTCATTGGTGCTGAGCGTTTATCTATTCTGGGTTTTATTTCCTTACTAATAGCCTTGTAGCGTGCTCCATCCGTTTAGCGGACCTCGAAGCTAAGCACTTGCTGCTCGCAATGCCGAATCCTATAAACATCCGCTGGTGGTTTACAGCAACCACGGCTTTAACAACGAGGTAAGGGACTTTACCAGAAATCTGTTTAGTATTCGTATTCAAGCAGAGACAAGCATAAATCTCTACAGTACAGGTACGAAGGCATGAAGGGGACCGAGTCTATTAGGCGATCACTGACGAGCAACATAGTTTATATTGCCTGGAGGGCTTGGTTGGCAAATAAGCTAGTGCACAAGTCGATATATACGTACTTCATGGTGAGTAAACCTATCAAGAAATGTAAAGTTAGCGAGCTGATTTTCTTGGTAGCACATATGCTCCATTTTTGTTGAAAGCGCGGCCATCTATACGTAAGCTCTCTCGAACTTATCATCCGGTGCATGATCTGACACCGTCAAGAATATGGACTTGCATTTTGCTCGGTATTGTCGCTGAGAATCGAACACTCTGGTCCCTTCTTCTCCCAGTCTCGCCATCACTTTTCGGTTGCACCATGATGCTAATCAGTGTTCGTCTTGGTTTGGGATGGGCATTAGGTTTGGGTGGTCAGGCTGCAAAGGAGCCACGGTCGCTTGCTATACAGTTTGCGAGGTCACATAATTCGGAGTCGGATGCGAGTGACTTGGAGTATAACTATCGCGATTGAGCAGCATAGAAACAAAAATAATTCACGGACCTGCTTAGTGGTCGATTCTCCGCGAATGTGCAGCCACTTGCCTGCCAATATAAATCCAGTGGAGCAAGCTTTCATCAAATACAATTCACTGTTTTCACTTCGAGTCCGTAGATCAGATCACAGATACTGCAAGCATATCGAATCATTTATGAAACTGGGCTCGGTGGATAGGCTCGTTGTTATCGTATAAAGACCAGAGGCAGGGCCTTCTACGATTCAAAGGGCCTCACGGGAACAAACGTGAAAACAGCACCGCGATAAGAGGGGGGGGGATGGGGTGTAGACTCACCAGATCAATAACCTAGAAGGCGTGGCTGACTACTACATGAGAATAGACCAACACGGCTGACCTACGGATCTTAGAGCCAGTGCATTCCGTGCCAAAGAGGTGATCATACAAGCGGGTTAGAAGAGCTCTAGGAGCTCAAAACATGATAGCCGGTAAACGCTCACGAAAACCTAGTCTTTGAACATGCATCTAGTCACGGTTCATATCGCCTCCATTTTCGATCCTATCATCAAACTCGCTGTACGCTCTAAGGAGCGGCAGTTTGACACGAAATTCAGTGTTGATTCTGATAAAATGTAGCGTGGAATTGTTTTAACGAATTCGAGCAAGTGAGCACGAAATGTACGCAGAAGTTGCGCATATATTCAAGGTTGTTTGACAGTTTTCTGATAGAAGTAGTCTCAGTTAATCTGGACTTGTGTCCGCGGATCAATAGGTGTTCGAATCCCGACGACATCTCCCCATGTGTTCTGGAAGAGGGCGAGTCAGAGCATGGATAACGAGAAGTGATATGGTGGAGATGCCAGCAAGTTGGTTTATGGTGGTGGGGGGCCTCCGGGTCGTGATCTTCAGCAGGCCGGGCTGAAATGAGGATAGGACCTCGGTGAGCGCGCTAGTAAACATTTTGTGTCGGCTCAGTGCCCCTCAAGGATAGTGGTGTCCGAGATGTTCATTCTGGAGAGGAATAAAGAGATTAAAAGACGCTCCAGCTCCCTGAGTGTTACTGAGAGCGTGTGGAGACAAGTACTCAGAGTCAAGGGGAGTCTAGAGTGACGGAAAAGGACTACCTCATATAAGCACGAGGCATGAGCGCGAATATCATGATACTCACATGTATCATCCACTGTAGTGCAGTAAGCGACATATCTTCTTCAAAGTCGTGGCTAGAGGCCATAAGGTCTATAGATGCTTTCATAGGTTCGGCGTCTCCAACAAAGGCAGACGCTGCTTGTTTCTTCGGTTTGCTAAGGATGAGATCGCGTCGCGTGTGGGTGTGAATCATTGAGCAAGGGAGATATGTGCATCAAGGGCGAATCTTAGGGCGTGATACTTGGAGATTATATAGAACCACCAAAACGTGTGGGGGTTCGGGAGCTGCGTGCCATAGGATTTAGGATTGATAGCAGGTGAAGCTGCGAGCGTCACAGACCTTGAATCTCGAATGAACTTCGGGTCAGAGCTACAGCTCTTGAACGCACGGAGCACGTTGCCTAAGGCCTTGGTTATGAGAGAAACCCTCGGGCAGTCACTGAGTGGTGCTTACCACGTAGGGAAACAGGCGCCCCTTGCAACGCAACCAGCAATGAGGGGGTCATCACTCAACAAGGATTGAGCTGATGACGGAGCAGCGCGCGATGCTTTTGGAGATATCCAGCTCTCTTTTTAGATCGTTCAGCCTTGAGATAGGCATGTGTCCAACTTGTCGATAGACGCCCGTCGAATCCAGCACATCCCTGTCCCCTCACGTGTCCACGCAACGAAGTACAGATCGAGAGGCCGGTTCTAGCCAGAGTGAGAGAGGGAGATGCGGTGTTAATGGTAGGGGATGCTCGACGGCGGTCCCGAATGTGGCAACTAGTTGTCGAGTAATGTTAAAAAGGGGAGGTGCCATTGGAGTAAACCCATCCAAACGTCGGAAGAGCTAGACCTGACTATAGCGATGTTTGAAGTTTTGACGGCGATCATTTGGCGCAATAGGAGAGAGGTTAAAGAGAGCTGTCTTGGAGCACTGACACGAAAAAATACTCCTAGGCGGGCTTCGCTCGACAATGAGGTGTATTAGAAACGTGACATGACATCGGATGCCTTTAGTAGGTACTCACAAAGCGGCGATGGGGCACGTCAGAGTGGTACTCAAGAGTTGAGAGGCGCACCAGAGATTGCGCGTTAGGAAATCGAGGACGAAACGCATCGACTCCGTGCCCTGAATTCGATCTCCCACGGGTTTGTTGATGCTATCGCTTGACCCGAGTCCATACGCTGCTTCCTGATCCTCTCGCTTCAGGGACTGTGGAGGCCCTAGCGCGCCACGTCCTTGTGTTATTAGCTGAACAAGCGCGAAGCTTATTGTTCAACATTGGCCTGATGTGGTTGATGCAAGTTCATTTTTGACGATGCAGATGACGCCTAACCCGCTGAACGTCCGGTACGCACTTTTAGATACCCCCTTCTCCCGACCGCTAATAAATCTCTCCACTCAGACCCCAGAAGCCGTGAGTGGCAACAAACCTCATCTTGAAGCACTAGCTTTCTTCAAAGAAAGAACTCCAGCATACGAGAACGTTTGAGCTAGGGAGAGGGGCTCGTTGTCCGTTGAGGTGAGTAATTTATTCCTGTTTATCGATGAACTAAGAATGCTGATGGACTTTCAGAAACCAATCCACCGTATGATACGACAATCGCTATGCTACCTCATTACCTCGAATAGCCTTTCGGACACGTTTTATTGCTATGCGATCGGCATCAATAGGTTCAATACTATTTTCATACGGATACTCTATTGCTCAGCGGAAACCCGGCTGCGCTGAAAAGGGATTAGTGATTTGCACACCTCAGGTTTTGAGCTTACGGTAGTGCCAACGAACCTCAATCTAGGTCTGTTTTCCCGATTCAAAACTGGATCCGATATTAATTAACCCTCATGCTTCAGGCTGCAAATCCTATGCCCCGTGCCTTGATCTTTATATATCTATTTTGGATTGGCAAATCACTATTTCTTGGCTGTTTTGACCTCTCGATTCCGCCAATCCTCGGCATATGGATCCAGATATAACGCACCCCGCTCATTGTGGCCTGGGACTTGTAGTCGGCGAAAGTAGAGCATGACGCTTCAGTGATCCCNGCATCATGTTGTTCTGGGCGGCATTGTCGCTCCCCGTGACAATAAGGAAGCGCGATACTGGATGAAACGTGAGACATGTGAATGGGCAGGCGGTTGGCGCAAGGTTTGTTCCAATGACTGCTTCTCCCCCACTGACTCTTAACAGAAACGTTGGAATTCGTATTTTCTTATCTAACAATTAGTTCCGATCGCGAGTCAAATGGGCCACTCAGTTATTCGTTCGAGTAGGTTCCACGTCCGGCTTCGATGAGCGCTGACTGGCTTCGTGGCTTCGATGAAGACTTTCTTTCCATCATCATCACAGCCTCTAAACACAGGTTCCACTTGTCGAATAGTTGGGTGGACACGCAAGGCGATGAGCACCGCCTACCGCGTTTAATGGTGCGTCTGATTTAGCCCTGAATTTCCGTATTAAAGTGTAGACTCTGCTTTCAGAGGTCTTGCGTTCTACCGCACTGTTTAGGCAAAGTGGCAATGAATCCATATTTTGTAGTATTGATAACTAAGGTTGTAGGTATGTTGGTGATTTTTGGGTGATAACCGCAACCACAACCGCCAATAACGAACACGATTTGATCAACAGAACAAACTTCGCATGTCGAACCAACTTCTACCTTGTGTTACTTAGGTCATCGTCAAATTCGATCACGCCCAACTGGGCTGTGACTTTGTATTACCACGAAGGAGACCTTGTGAACCGCACTTTCAACGTGCTCCACTTCTTCGAACAATAAGAATCTGATATTAATTGATCATCCAGTCTGGGCTGCGCTATTCTGGGATCCTGTGAGTGGCTCGGGCGCTCGAATACAAGGTGTTATTAGCATTGTGTGATGTCTAAAAGCAAGCTGTGGAGGGAAATGATTACGCCTGCTACCCCTTGGCTTCAGCGTCCATCTCCCCTCACAAACCTTCCTCCACTGAGGAAACTATGTTCAATAATGCTCACGATTTCACTATTTCCCATAGTACCTTCAACGTCAATCAACAAGGACAGATTGGTACGCTTCTACGGTTGTTAGGACGTCTCTAGTTCTGATTCCTCCCAGGGTTCGCGAGATTGTTTGAATACACCGACTCCGGGGCCGCTTGGGACTCATATGTGGCCAAGTACAAGAGCAGATGTCTTGAGGGGACCCGAACCCAGTACATCCAGGACTTGACTGATTGGGGAACTGGGAGGGACATCACTCGACAACATCGTGTGGTGTGGATGTATGGCTCTGCAGGAGTCGGCAAATCAGCAGTCGCCAAGTCGTTTGCTGAGAAAATGGCAAGGCAAGGGCTACTGGGTGGCTCGTTCTTCATCTCTCGCGACAAGGGTGTCAATAAACCCATGGAGATTTTTACGACAATCGCTTACCAGATTGCTGCCAAATCTACGGAGTACAAGGCGATTCTGGTAATTGCGATCGAGAACGACGCGAGCCTGTTGACCAAGGATCTCAAAGCCCAGTTCGAGGCCCTCATTATTAAGCCATTTTCCCAGCTCCAACAGCAAGAGATATCAATCCCGGAGAAGGTGGCAATCATTGACGGCCTCGACGAATGTGATGGCGACACTGAACAAGCCGAGATCGTGGACATCGTTGTATCTTCGGCGCTTCAGCATGGAAATAAAATTCCGATCCTATGGGCAATCTTCAGCCGACCCGAACCGCACATTGTTCGCAAATTCTCCAAATTCTCCAACCCTGGTCTCCTTTGCAAGGTTGAATTGCCGGTATCTCGTGACGCTGACGGAGATATCCTGCTCTACTTCCGCGACACCCTTCAACACCTAGACGACACCACTTCTCCCTCCGTCACAGCTGCATGGCGGCCGTCAAAAGAAGACCTTGATACTCTTGTCAAGATGGTGGCTGGGCTGTTCATCTATGCCGCTACTGTCGTCAAATTCATTATGGACCCCGAAATCGGCCTGGACCCTCAAAGTCAGCTAGCCAGTGTGCTCAAATTCTACTCGGATTCTCAAAGAGATAGTTCCAGGGAAATGCACGTCGACCAACCCGGTGTCACGTCTGGGCTGGATGCCTTCTACTCCCTAATCATGAGTCGCGTCCCCAAGAATCACCTTCCACTTGTTCAACAAATCCTTCTCATCCACGATTCACTCAGTGATCACTGGAGAACCGCAGATCCGCCAATTCGACTAATGGCAAATCACCTAGGACGCTCGCTACAAGCAGTGAAAACTGCTCTATCAAGACTTCATTCCGTGTTGACAATTGCGATGCGCTCGAAGTACTCAACTGGATGGAACTATATAGCCCAAGGAGAAGATGTACAAGATCACAAATATATTACTAGTAGGCGGCCTGGAGATGACATACTCTCCTTCTACCATGCTTCATTTTTGGAGTACTTAGTAGACCGCAAGAGGTCGGGACAATATTGCATCCGAGAACCGTGCCATTACACCACTCTTGTTGCGAAGGGGATTCAGCTACGAAACAATTTGTATTCACTGAATGGCACATCGCGCTGTATGTTACTCTTTTGTTACTCCATGACGCTGCTTTGATATCGACTGAAATGACGATTAGCCGAGAAGGTCTCTAGATTAAGGCGGCTGCTACCAGTCTTTCCGGACGAAAATTTCACTTCGACTCAGTGTCTAGGATTTCGAGATGAGTTATTGGACGGGTACCTGGAAAGATACATACTTGAATGGTGCATCTCTTCAGGATTTGGGAGTAATATNTNGGAGGAAATCAAAAANGCCGAGTTGACTAACAGTCACAGGGNCNGCTTNTCAATANGGGACGATCGCAAANGNCTTGNACGTAGCTTTTCTTTNGTGGCAGCCGNCTACTGATGCCTTTGTCTATCACTACCCAGCTACCTCAGGACATACGCACCGCCCTNGAAGCCTCTCGACCCAGGCCGGATCCTTGGTCAGCNTCAGAGGGCTNTATATTNTTNACNANATGNGCCCTTACCACCNCTTCCAAGTGCTCCCATTGATGANATNTGGACCTACNTTCATTCAACNTTCNGTGGGTTCGGGTCCGCAGNTNATNTTGATTNATACGAGAAGNGAANNGCANATTTCTNCAAGTTCATTATTGANGTGTGTGANAACNCNGGTNAGGCCTGTTTCGTGANNGGAANANGCGTCANAGCTAAGGGACCTTAGATAATGCTGAGCTCCTTCGGGANAAGATATTTCATGAAAATTCAACATACGTTCACNNTTTAATTCAGCGCTCAAAGGTGCGGCTCCTTCNCAAGNGCAGTTTNAGCAATTNANANCTTNACACTNTACATCACNCCAGGAACAGAACCTNGAAGATCTGGANGATTATGATCTAGTNNGCTATTACNNNCAGCAAGACNGGTGTCTTATNGNNNGAAGTGNAACTGTANNTACCTCNANGAAGAGANTATTCCGTTGACTATTNNTCAGGTATTGNGCTCCGGTTNTTGATATAANNTNTCCTGACTTTGNATATACATAGGCTNCTNTNTNNCCCTGGAAAGAGTTCTTTGACTTCATGGAAGGAAANAACCGCCNACTNAGCAAAGCAATATTTNGAATCCNGGAACAAGAACGCAATGGAGATGTNATCCCTGATCGACTTCGCAACCACGATTTTTACCGTTCATATCAATACACCACCATATCGTTCGCCAAGATCAACCTCCCTGCATACAGGGNCTATTTCCTGGCGGAATACCGCCGCGTGACNGCTGAATATTCCATCAAAGAGCCAGTGTTCAGCTCCCGCCATAGCCTCCTATTCAGCTTTGCAGAAATTGCGGGTCGTATCAGAGAGGAGCTTCACTTGTACGCGCNTGGGCCTCGTATANTTGCAGAAATTTTGATGGGGGNCCACTGGGAGGAGATGTANGCCGAGTACGAGAAGCTTCCCGATGATGTTGATGANGCTACAACCTACTACCGCCGGAAAATCNGGGACATTAGTGNCNGTCATCCTGACGGCNTTGACCGGATGANCAGAATCNCCNAAGAAAAANNCCAACGCCTTGCTACGGCCGCCATTANCGCCCATGGCGGGAAGCCTTCAGAGAGTGGAGATGCCTGCGAGACCTCTCTCGTNGTTTTGGCGGNGGANCAGACGACGGAGATGNAAGANNTNNCTNNTTNTAAATTNCNAGGTGATGANGCTTTGGAGACCGTTCACAAAGCNCTTCGTGAACTGGCATCTGACCNTCCAGAGTGGTGCAATTTATTGGACAGCGCCTGTNCNCAGCACTTAAAGCAGCGAANNGAGCGAGNAATTGNNGATNGAAANCCTANNGGTAAGATNCCANTTTTGATGTCNGGANGATGATTCAATTGTTGATTGANTAATCCACAGCGCNANNATNNTGANNGNNNCCGNGAGNNACAATGNNNANGATCTTGAGATCGNNGACNCNNAGANNGACTCCGAGGAATCATCGTCCACTCACCAAGAGGAGCANANTCTATCNAATGATGCCCGCGAGCCATCGCAGCTACCACAGCAATCTGAGGACTCGGATACCAAAAACGACATTTTCCTCCGTGAGCGCGAATGCGAAGACAGAGACGTCCCATGTCCAGACACACATGCAGAGGAGCAGGAGGATCCACTAGATGAGTCGATTATGTTAAATCATGAGGATCAACCTGCATTAAGTATTGTCAAGCGGCCTTTGGAGAGAAACGATGCGGGGAGTTCCGTCAGGGAATACCTGATTCACGCGGTGATTGCTGCGGTCATCGCATTGGTTGCGATGGTTTATTCCTTAAACCGAGCGTCCTAGGGGAACTACAGATCCACTAAGTGCCTGTGAATTATACACGTCGATTAATTATTTCATTGTTCTTTGTCTTAGAGCACATACCAAGAGCTATTCGGTCGCTCCGAGCTTATATTATCAGGCTTTTTTTCACCCTCTTCTCCCTTCTCTGAAAAGTTGAGCTGCCACTTTCGCATGACTACGATAGCATGCTCTATCTCCGTACTTCTCTTTCATTCCCCAACTCTTCGAGTGATGTATTTCCCTTTCCTCTGCTATGATGTAATTCACGACTCGCCTCTAGACGTGAGGGTAGGGAAGTCGGAGAAATTGACTTCGTTCACAGTGCATTTTCTTGAAAGCTCGGTGACAAGGTATCAAGTCTACTCGAATTCGCCTTTGCAACGACTGTTGTCAGGTTCATCCTGGCTCCAGTGCCTTGACCTCAACAACAATTGACCAATGTAATATCAAAGCTCATTCAGCGAGAAGCAACATCATGAGGAAAACACTCAATCTACGCAGCCCTGATGTTGTCAACTTCGACTCCCTGGATATAGGTTCCATTCCCCCTGCTACTCTTCCCGTCGTGCAGCTGATCCTTCTCATCAATCACTCGTCCCCTTCAATCCCCAAAATAATCATCCAGTGAGACATGGTGTATTTCACGAGGCTCTCGACGTGAGGGCCATCATCTGAGATCCAGAGCGCAGGTCCATAGGAAATCCCATCAACGAAAGTTGTGGCAAGAGTTTGGTATAATTGAATAGGATCATTTTTTCACGACTACGGATTCCACTTGCCGGTCAGTTCAATCTGATCGGAAAGCGGACGCAGGTAGTGACTTACACGCTCTTTCCACATGTTCGGGTCCTCCCAAAATTCATGTCTCGAGACTGCTGGGCAATAGTTCGATGCCGTTGGTTCGTGTTGATGGGACACGTAGTCGAAAGACACGATAGGTGACCAAGGAAAGATTGACGGTCTGCAAGTCCTGAGGAAGCCTAGAGACTTAGAGACAGATTACCTGCAGGCCAAAAACTGAGGAAGTCGGTAATTGGGAAGCGAGAAGTGGGCTCACCAGGTAGTCTGAGTCCTAGTATGCCCCAAGGCACCATCTAATAGACGCCCAACTGCTCCTCGACATTAATAATTTCTCCCCCTTCAAACGGCAGCCTGGTACGGGCGGAGGTGTACGAAAGAGTTGACTGGATGGTCTGTGGTGTTGATGAAGGCGTTCTCGAAGCCTGGTCAAAGGATGTTTCTCTTGGAGGCGGGTTCGAGCGAATTGATCGAATAGGCGCTCATGACACTAGGAAAGATAGCCCTGAAAGTCGATAAAGCGTCGGCACTGGATACAAGTACGTGGGGGAGTATAGGTGTTAAAAGCGGTCTCCGGCGTGGTGGCGCATTTGTCTAAAACACAAACACGAAGGGAAATCGCCGCAACAGTCGAGAACGTGTCATCGCGGTATTGGTCGCAACAGCGATGAGGAAAATAACAGTGGTGAGAGGAGTGTTACATCTGGTGGGGGGGATATAACATGATATGGTCCTGTGAATTCACTTCAGATGGAAATTGTATAATACTCACAGGGAGATGGTCACAAAATTATGAAGGACTACGACGAGACATCAGCCTAAAGTAAAACTGAGACAGCATCCGTATGGTCACCTTTATATCACAGAAAATAAGGGTGTAACTGCAGGGAGCAGCTATGAGCTGCGGTAGGAGAAGACGATTGCGTTCGTTCAGTGGCAAGGGTCTATGTGATGGTTGGGGATGGGCCGAGTCCTCTGACCCTGAGCATCAACGTGATGTGGACGCGTCGGAGTCCCCTCGTTTCCTCTACTCCGCATAGCTGCGCTACATGGCCACCTACTTGCACGCCCTGACAAATACCTTCATCGGCATTTTCCCCACTTGTCTTACTGCTCACGATGGATGATGCAGACGCGTTGATGCTCTCTATAACGGCGATCGCGAGTGTGAGAGCAAGCAAGAATATTTGATCGACTTCAGATTTCGGGGCATACCCGCTTCAACATTCGGCTACGCCGACTACGCGCCCTCGCGTGGACCGACTTGTACGCTTCTCATTCCATCTCTCTATTTGTAGCTCATCATGTTCCTCCAGATCATAGACAATACCATCCATACCCAGTCCTTCACACCCACCTGCGAAGCGCACATGCTTGTCTTCATGGAACTCTTGCATATTCCTACATGCACTACTACCTCGCGACATGATTCCTCGTAGATTGTCTCAGTGTATAGGTTCATTTTCCTCATCGCGTTCAAGAACCCGTATGAGGAGTTCACGGGACGCCAGGAACATACGTGAAAGCGGCACTGCGGGAAGGGATAGAGGAGGATTGGGTTTTAGATCTGAATGGTAATTCGGAAGGTGGGTTGACGATTATATGGTTGCCGACCACGACGATTGAATATTGACCTGCGAACCTTGTTACCAGTGTCCCATGCCAGGCGGTCGATCATACAAGCCGGGCAGAAGAGCCCTTGTAGCTCATGACGGTCTCAAATCTAATCTCTGAGGCATGCTTCTAGTCTACATCGCCTCCTTCTATCGTAGCGTAAAACTCGCTGTACAGTCTAAGAGCGAAAGGACTAGGTCACCAACTCGTGAGCATTTTTCTGATTCATGCCTGCAGGAGATAATTCTGACACGATAACCTGTTCAGTAGATTATCATTCCGACATGAGCTTACGCTCAGTGCAGCTTGCAACTCGTGAGATGTAAAGGTACCTGTGCAGCACCGAGCGCGCGGGTAAAACTTGGGGACCGTTCAAGTGAATGGGAATGTTCCTACGCAGTCGACGCTGGTCTTTTGGACTGTGATGAACGGTCAGGTCAGGTCTCGTTCACTATTCCCCCTTTCGTTTCTATCTTGCCTTGGACAGACTTTCGATGCCCTTCGCTGCG
>JANIEX010001098.1:0-13522 GCA_027627405.1 Leucocoprinus birnbaumii | reverse complement strand
TATCATCGGTATATACCCTAACAATTCAACGTGAGACGAGAAAAATCATTAGGAAGGCTCAAACTCACTTCGTCCAATGCGACCTCAGCAGCTCTGGAACAGCATTATAAATAACCCTCTCCTTCGTCGCTTTACTAAATGTCAAAACGTCAAACACCTTATCCACTTCACCACCAGGCGCATGCTGCACCAACACCTTCTCCAACTTCTTAGCTACCTCAATTCACCTTGACCATTTGCTCTGAATCAGACGTATCACCTGTGAATACTAGAACTTTGAACCTGGTATCTGCAGGGAGGATATCTTGAATTTCAAAAGGTCGACCGTCGGCTGCTCGGAGGAACAGTTTGTCGGAAGGACGCGTTGACCTATTGGGAGACCTTGTGCGGCGGATTGGTTTGTGGGTGTTACGATTTGAGAGGGTGCGTATTGTACGCCTATGCCTGTTGAGAAGAGTCCGAATTTCTGGAATGTCCTAAGGGTGTATAAGTGAGAGAAGAGCGGCAAGGGTGAAGGAGTTACTTCTTGAATTCGTCATGGGTGACTCCGTCTTCACTTCCTTCTGTCTTGGGCTTGTCGGAGAATTTCTTTGCGAATTCGCGGTCGAAATCGATGAGATCGTGTGCGTATTTCTTTCGCTCGAGTTCGTACTGTTATGGCGTCACGTTAGGGTCAAAGCTACGAAGCAGAAATAGACTCACAGTTTTCAAAAGTGACATATCAGCCCATCCTCTCAAAACGTGTGCCATCTTCCAAACTGATCAAATTATGAGTTATGAGCGGTCAAACAGGGTGATTCGGGGATTCACTCACTCAGATTGTGCGAGTCGTTCATGCTGGCGTTCATCCCTTGACCTAGAATTCTGATCAGAAATGCAATGACCACACACTCTGTGTTTTCGTACCTGCTTTGGGGGAGTGTGTGTGGCATGCATCGCCCACGATGAAGATGCGCTCATTTACTGAGAACTTAGAAGCAACCCGTTGACCAACTGAATTCCAGCGACAAATTTTGATTAGCTCTAATTATAGAGTCGTTCCATCAACCATGAAGTCACCCACTGATGTAGATGGTCCACCATTCGAATGACTCAGGAGTTTCAATGGTATATGGGGCAAGAGTTTTCTGAGCAACCTAGTGAAAGTGACATGGTTGCCATTAACGGAGATGGATAAAGAGCTAAGTGATCTCACCTCAAGGATCTTGCGAGGCCCGATACGGCTTTTGTCTACTCGTCCTGTAGCAAGGTCCACGGCACCATCCTTCTCGCTGAGTTGAATATACAGCCGTACGCCATCCCCTTCTCTTGGAATGATCATACATGAACCATTCTCAGAATGAATCGCTGACTTGTTTCGAATGTCAGGGAAATTCGTTTCTGGGATTAGATCGACAACACCCCAGATGTAGTCCGTTTGCTCGCCCTCCATCGTGATGCCAAGTGCCTTCCGAACCCATGAATGAGCACCTGAGAGAAATTTATTAAATTATTGCACCACGCTGTGTGCTCTTCTGATTGACATCACATACCATCGGCACCGATCACAAATTTAGCACGGACAATTTCGGTGTCAGGCTCGTCCTCTAAAGGGGACAGATTCTTGAGCACGACCTACATAGCCCCACAGATAGTTCAGCTTCTTGTCATGAATTCTCGGCTAATCCCTCACTTTGACCGGGCGTGCTTGAGGATCTTTTAGCTCGACTTCGTTCTCACTGAGCTCGATCGAAGTGGGTACATAGGCCGAGCAACCCGGACATCATGTCTCTCCATCGAGTCTAGGAACAGCGACTCTATGGAGCCTTGGTGTAGTGTGACCTGCAGGCATGTGAGTATGTGAGTACTTGTGTTAAGAAGCTGTGGAGATACAAACCTCAAAGGGGTATCTCGCGGTCGGAGCATTTGTATCCGGCACACGTTCTGTGAGCTGGTGGACTCTTATGAGATCCTGTGGGGATTTGAGAAGTACTCATACTCACTTCAATTCCACCCTTTGGACTGGGATTATAGAATGCCTACGTCCAAAATTAACGCCTGAGGGAGAGATGAGTTTAGAGGGGTACGCACTGCCATGTGCAGTTGTGTGCCCTCCTTGAGGAGGCGTTCAGCTAGGCCATAGCTCTGTCCACAGAACGATTGAGATCCTGCTTCAGAGGTCGTTCAATTTTCATACCTGAAGGACTTCGATGGTCCGGGGCTGAATGCCATCTGCTTGACCGGCTGCGATCTTGACGGGTCTATGATTCGCCTCGCCATTAAGATACGCCCCAAGTTTCAAGGGAATACATTGAGCACCTTTTGTCAATGATCTTGACATCGATACCAGCTCTCGCGAGCGCATTCGCTGCAAATAATCCAGCGGGTCCTGCTCCAATGATGAGGACGTCGACATCGGTTTCTCTAGTGCGGCTTGAGGGCATGTTAGTGACAGTCAGAACGAAAAGGGAGTCTACAGGTGTTGCATAAGTGTGGCATCAAGCGTCGGCCTTTTAAGTGAGTCCAAGGCGCTACTAGCTGTCTGGCCGTCCGAAGCCTCGCGAGAGGCTTTGGACCATATTTGGCTATGTTCGGCTGGTAGACCGGGAGAAGAATTGATCCATAACTCAAACGTCAAAGCAGCAACTATCTAATGCGATGGCTTGCTCACCGTTTCATCACCTTAGAGAGTTAGGTGCTTTCCAAGGGGCACTCATTTAGACCTTAAGTAGTCCGAGAATTGCCACGCTATGATAAAACAAGCCCCCCGCGCTAGACTCCAAAGCCAGAAAAGGCTGATCCTAGGATTCGTTCGGAGAATTGATCAAACCATGGCATTGGCATTTCGTAAATGCTGAACAACATTATGATAGTAGTCACGTTCCTGTCGCATGGATCATACAGTTGTATAAGAAAAGAAGAGGGACCGTTACAGATGGGGAAAATAATAGCGGACGAACTCAGATCCTCGACTTCGGCGATGATGGAACCTCAGAAGAAAAGGGTGTTCTTTTCCCAGGCGAAGACACGATGATACACGGAAACATAGCCTATTCAGATTAGGGAATGACAGTAGCAACACTTATATGAAGCAACTATAGAGAGGTTACATGAGAGCAAAATTCGCGACGAAAATCTGATCATGCTCACCATATTTCCAAAGACCAGTCTCTCAACTCTAACAAGGCGACAACTTTACGCATATACTAAACTTCACCGTGGAACACGTTGTTCGAATGAACCTCTACGCCTTGCCGAGTCGATAGAATATCACGAATCTGATACGCCTCAGCACAATATACAATGATACAACTGAGACAATGATACATACTTCAAGAGGAGGATTCAATCCAAGAGCGTGAGCACGCTCCCACCTTTCTAGGCGACTAACGCCAATACATGGACCATAGTCGTAGTTCCTATCAGCGACAGCGTTCAACGATTTGACCGCATCATTATCTTGAAAGGAACATACAGATCAAAGACACGAAGTACTTGGCTGATTTCATCCTCCTTGTTCCCATGGGCTATGGTCGACGGCTGGTCAATGAGGGACACAGCACTGAGTGAGCTTGACTCAACATACCTAGAGGCAATCCATTCCTCTTTGCCTTTGCATCTACAATAAGTTTTCGCCATTTCTTATCCTTGGTATTGAGCTCTGGTCTTTCTGACCACGTCTGGTCAGACACAGATTCCTGTTTGATTGGCTCTTTGCGAGACACTGAAGAGTTGCGGGGAATGAGCTTTTTCACAGCATCTTCCTGTTCTTCCCGAGGCTTTGGTATAATATCGACCTCCCCAGCCGCAAGGTCGTGGGTTGGTGTATCAGGCTTGGGCTCAAGTTTGATGGTATCCCCTTTCTTCCCCTTTACAGCTGATGCCGTTCGTTTGGAGCTTGTAAAGTTTAGTTTTCCTTGCTTCATAGTAGATGCTCCTACAGAAGCTGAAGGTGATCTGGATGATGAGGACATTGAATAAATTCAAGTGGTAACAAGGAGAAGTAATTGAAGGTGGATTACACAGGTCAGGGGGTTGCAAAGAGAAGTTGAAAATCCGACCCTGATGGATCACGTGGGACTTTCGTGAATTTCTAAGGCCGACTAGCTCAGTCGGTTAGAGCGTCGTGCTAATAACGCGAAGGTCTTGGGTTCGATCCCCACGTTGGCCAACGTTTCTTTTTGGTGAGCTGTCAACTGATGAGATATTCTAGCACATATCCGAGTTCGAAGGACAGTCCAGCAGAGGCTATTTAAAAATGGTTTTTGGATTTCATACACAAGTTCCAGCAGACGACAAAGCCAGGCTCAATCAGGCTAACTGGTAATGACCTCGACCGTGAAATACGGTGTTATCAAAATGAATATCAAGCAACAGGCTTTGTTGCCGTGAGGATCTGGCACGGGAGCGTCCCATAAAGCATTTTGAACCCAACCATACTCACGTCTACGTCCTTCCACCCCATCTCCTCCTCCAACACAGTCTTGTGATCTTTGAAATACCCATATAAATCAATGATAATGATTTTGCCACCGGGAGCGCAGACACGCGCCATTTCTCGGACAGCCACAAGGCGACCCTCACGCTTGGCGTTGTGTATCGCAAGATTAGATGTTACTAGACTGAAGGAGGATTCAGCAAAGGGAAATGGCTCCGTAAAGCTTGCGGTATGAAGGATGGTATGGCGAGTGACGGAAAGGGACGCAGAGTTGAGATAGGTGGCGAGGGGGGAGTTGCCCGTCTGGTCTGCTGTACTGAAGATGTCGATGCCGTAGGCCGGTGAAATGCCGTTCACTACCTTGTCGTCTTCAGGTCCGCCCACTTCTGTGCGAGCAGTGGCCTCGGAAATCTTCTTCTTCCGCTGCGCAAGCTTCAACAGCACGAGCCCGCGTCCGCAGCCAACATCGAGGGCGGGAGCACGAAAAGCCTCGTCAGGGAGGACATCAATGATGTCATCCCAGACACGAGACTTGCCTCGTAGGGTGGCATAGAGGTATAAGGGCGCAGTGACGAAGGAGGCGAGGAGGCCAAAGAGAGAGTCGAGGCCATAATTGGGCTCCTTGGGTACGGCGGGTTGCGGAGAGCGAGAGGAAAGGGAGAGGATRTGATCTTCTGGAGGAGGAGACTGGTGAGAGGGTGTATAGATGGACATTCTGATGCTCCTGATGATGTATCTGAGTAGTCTGTTGGATCAAATCGACTGCGTTGAGTAGAGCGAGTTCACTCTTAAGTAGATTGATGGACAGGGCTGTGACATTAAGACTAGAATTTGGGGTGTTCAGACAAAATACGGCCGAAGGGTCTTCAATTCAATACATGGTCGACGCAGTCAGTAACCCTAATGAGTCACGATGAAGCAGAACGGGCTCGTTGCCCGCAGCTACAGCCCGAGCAAAAGAGTCTGTGAGCCAGGTATGCAAGATTATCGATCATCTGTCACGGTGCTCTGGAACTGCCCATTTGAGAAAGCACGAAACACCTGCTATGATGCCAGAGCGATCTCTATGCAAACTCCTGCCCTACCAAGTTCATTCTCCCACGGTCTTCAAAGCGCTAGCCTGGACCAACTCAAAGTCCTTAGAAACACTGTCCAACAGCCTTGAAGCTCCTGATGCTCATAGCCTCATCTATTCCTAGTTGATTCCTGACATATATTCCCATGCTCATCAATCGCCCGTCGAACGTCCCCCCGCACGAGGCAATCCCGGCGTGCTATTCACACATACCTCGAGTTCTGTTATACCTCATGTTCAATCTACTGTACTGACCAGTCAGCCATCGGAAACCAAGATAGCCTGACCACCGGCGACCAATGATAGACTCTATTTCTTTGCAAGGGAAGCAGTCGAGAGATACACAATTTGAAGAGGCGAGGCGCTTTTCTTTGTAAGTTCAACTACCCCAAGCTGATTTTTGCTCATACTAGGTGCTGAAGACATTCTCCGACATCTTGAGCATTCCGGAAAAACGGAGGAACCTAGTCTCTCTGAATTCCAGTAATACCCAAGTCCTCATTGACTTTACGCACTCTGTCAACGTCTCTCATCTCTGTAACCCTATCACTCTGCTTATTCTTGACTGTCTACCCTTGTTGAAGTGTCTTGCGCTTTCTCGCTATCCTGAGTCATCTCCAGTCTGGCTCAGGAAACAAACCCTGATAGCTCTTCGGCAACTTGTGGAAAATTCGATGCTCTATCCTCAAACATACGTATTAAAAGACATCGTATTCAGATCGCAGCCTGAAGCCTGTGGTGGGTTCTGCGATATTTACAAGGGAACCTGGAGAGATGGACAGGCACTCTGCCTAAAGGTTGTAAGGCTGTATCAGAAGAGTCGGACATAAATCAAATGCTTAAAGTCTGTCTACACGACTACACCACCTTTTCGATTTCTGGTATCCCGGATACTAGTTGTGCGCCCGAGAAGCTATTTGGGGGCAACTACATCACCCGAATATTATTCCGTTCTACGGGATATATTATCTCGATCCTGCTAAAAAGCGTGTCTGTCTCGTGGCGCCGTGGCAGGAGAACGGTAATATTATTGTGACCTGCTTACAAAAGAATCCAGACACTCCTCGAAAACGATATGTGAGTCTTAGAAGTCAACGAATCTCACTTCTATTTATCGAGTTTCCGTGCTTAGTGTTATGACGTCGCAAACGGTCTTCACTATCTACATACCCAGAACATTATCCACGGAGATCTCAAAGGGGTATATTTATCCTTGCATGTTTGTGTATTTTGCGATATCTAATAGGATTGATATCCAGCTAAATGTGCTCATTACGGCCACCGGGACTGCCTACATTACGGATTTCGGTTTATCTGTCATCAGGAGTAGTAAATCATTAGGCGCTACGGCTACCAAGAGTRTTGCATTAGACCGTACAGAAAGATGTGCGTCACCTGAACTCATGGAGGAAGACTCACGCGCCGCCGGAGCCAGCGATGTTTGGGCTTTTGGCTGCGTCTGTTTTGAAGTCCGTAGTATCTCTATTTGGATGAACATTCGCTAACACTCTGGCTTCAGATCTTGGCTCGATTGCTCCCATTTCCTGGCTGCCCAAACGATATTCAAATAGTCCGAAAGGTTTTTCTAGGGGAATTACCTGCTCAGCTTGAAGAATACGGGCCATCGCCTACATCTCCTGATGGTATCGACGAAGCAATGAAAGCACTGATATCCTGGTGCTGGTCACTCGAGCCCAGGAAATGACCAGCTAAAACACAGATTCTCAAAAGCCTCAAACAACAGGGACTCGCAGCACCGCAGTTGATCTCTGAGGGTAACTCAGCTGAAGTCCCGAATCGTCAACGTTTCCAGGATTTCATGAGGCTCCACTCGGATGACATTCCTGATCTGAGCGTAGTTCGGACTGCCCTTATGGACTGTGGATTGTTGGAGCCAGTTTCCTTCCCGAGCTGGCAGGATGCCATTACTTCTGCAGAATGTAACGAACCAGTACATGAAGAATCCATGTCAAGCCCAGTAATGACCGAACGGGAAGCAGCTTGGCTCAGATATAATTCATTGCTTGTATTTGCGCCTGGGGAGTACCACTATGTGAGTCCTCTAAACCATCATTGCATATAACTCACCGTAGCTTTGCCTAGGACATGGACCTCCTGAATGATTCACGATCACTGTTCCATAAAGGAAGACTGTATCGTGGACCTGAAGGTGGAACAGCCCACGGTGACTGGACTGAGCTGTGTGTGCTACTCTTTGACAACTACTGTGCGCTCCAGCTATCCCGTCTTCCTTTCACATACCGATTTTTTCGCAGTCGTGATGACCAAGCCAAAGATGAAGGATAACATTCTGGAATACCATGTAACCAAACGAGTAAGGAACCTTTTATATCTATCCTCTTCGTTGACTTATATTTTCTCAGCCCATACCCCTCGACCTCCYTACACCCATCAGATTCGACGAACCACCTCTCCAACGTCCCTCAAGCATTCTCCGCGCTCGTCGTAACACACAAAATCCAAACAGCCCTACAAGCCCTACTCACGGTCGAACCGATAGTGCAGATAATGGTTTCCTATACCCCTTCACAATACATCACACAGGACGGTTAGGTGGACCTTGTGTCTTATATGCTGAATCAGGAAGTGTACGAACAGAGTGGCAGAGGAAGTTAGAGGAGACTCTTGGGCTGAGAAGGGTTGTTATGGAGTCGAACAAGGTTTTTGAGATGGAGACTTTGAGTCAGGATACGTTTTTGGTGGCTACTACTCCTGGTGCACCAGTTATACCGCCTTGGGGTGAATCGACTGTCATGGGTGGGAAGGTTACTTGCTCAGTCCCTTTTGGTGCGTGGAAGTTGGCCCACATTGTGGATTACGCTGAGATTATCTGATTAATAGTTACGCATGACGGTCGTAAACTTGTGGCCATTGGATGTGCTGAGGGTGTTTGGATCGGTTTTATGCACGATCCTCGCTGTGAGTGGTTGTCATCTTCCTCTCTCTCATGCCTCACGGTTGATGATGTTTAGCAATGCGACGTGTTCTTCATCTCCGGAACGTAACACAATGCGCTATGCTTGAGGATTTCGGGCTGTTCTTGGTCTTGGCGGAAAAGACGTTGTTCGCGTATCACATTGAGGCACTCGTACCTACGCAGCCAAACAGCCATCTCGCTACCGTGGACCCGCAACGCCTCAACTCAGGCAACAGGGAGGTTCAATTCTTCACTGTTGGAACAATGCACAACAGGACTCTGGTTATTTACATGAAGAAGAAAGGAGTAAGTGTGATCACTAACTTTCCTAAGCTCACTATTGACACTTGGATAGAACGATAGCGAATTCCACGCCGTCGAGCCTGTTGCAGATAAGATTGGTGAACGACCAAAGGCGAACAGTAGCATTGGCTGGCCGTGGCACAAGAGCAAAACCGGTTGGTTCCGGCAGTACCAGGACTTCATGATCCCTTCGGAATGCTATGACCTTATCTTCCTCAAAGCAAGAATTGCTATTCTGTGCCAGAAGGGTTTCGAGATCATGCAAGTAGAAAAGTGAGTCCAATCTTGCTAATTATATGCAGGAATATCTCTAACCTGATCTATGTAGCCTGAGCAGCGTCACCATCCCCGTTACGCAAGATTCCCGTTTAGCGCAACGCTGCGAATCTTGCAGGCCGCTGGGTATGTTCCGAGTAAATGACGAAGAGTTTATCCTGTGCTATAACGGTACGATCTCTCTTTCGATCAGTTTTGATCATGGTCTGATTGTCACCCAGAGTTCGGCCTCTATGTAAACAAACACGGGGACCCCTCACGACCTAATTCTACTGTTGAATGGGAAGGCACAGCCGATCGTGTCGCCTTACATGCTCCCTACATCCTTCTATTCGACCCTCGGTTCATTGAAGTCCGACATGTTGACACTGGCCGTCTGGCTCAGATCATTCCAGGTTCTGACGTTCGTTGCGTTTGGGATGGGCGTGGTGTTGACTCGTCCCCTGCTGTGATAATTGCCGAGGGAAGTGATGACAATATGTCCCAAGAACCCAAAATACACGCAGTGATGAACAGTACCACGGAACCCCAGTTTCAACAGGGTGGAAGACCCAATCGTGCGGTCTCTCAGCATGTCTTTGAATTGGTTCCAACTATTCCATTGTATCTACCTGATCCTATAGCATCGCCTCCTGCTGCCGCCCATTTTCAACCTTCTTACTCACCACCCCGATCGCCTCCATTGCGAGCAGGGGCTAGTTACCGCTCATAGTGTATCGAGAACTTTCGATGATGGTGTATCATCCATTAGTAATATCTGGTATTGTAAGGGTCCCTTTTGGTTGCTTTGTATATACGTACCTCGCTGTCGATGTTCCTTTATCCTTTGGACAATCTACAACGCCTCATGCAAACTGGATTTTTTAGATAGAATGAGACTGTCGTTTTGATGCTCTGATTTCTCATGTTAATGTGCATTGTGCGGTCAACCTGATACTAGCGTCTGCGCGAAAGGCGCCAAAGCTTCAGACCCACTGCATGCAATCAGTCCTCATTGCCTGCATCTTCGAAGTCTACTGTACTATGGAGTAGTCTATTTCCAATACAAAATGACTAAATTAGGTAGTACATGATGTTCACACATATATACATACACTATCATACATTCACATGAAACGATAGCCGATAGCGAATACAAGTCCATGCGGTCAACAAAACTACTTTACACAAATCTCGATCTTGATAATAGAACCCTCTGAGCCAGAACCCTCTGATATCGACTCTGATGCCTTTGAGGCCCCACTGCTGCTAGATTGGAATTTGCTTTTGAATCGAAGCACCACACGCTTGGCTCGCTTTGTCCACAGAGCGCGCCAGTTCTTTCCACTACCAAACCTGATGGTGTAGTAAAAGACGAGGGAACTGAGGAGCGATGCGGACACGGCCACGAGGACTTTGGTGGAAGTGAGAGTTCCCGTAAAGCACATCATCAAGAAAGCCAGTAAGAACGTCAGTACGCTAGCCACATGTTAGCTTGGAACAAGACGACGGTATAGGGGAGTGAAAAAGCTCAACGACCACGTTACAAGGGCATGCGGGTAGACTCCAGATGAGAACGAGATGTTGAAGGCGATGCCTAGGCCCCGATTGAGTGTTGTTGTAGACATAGTCGATCTTCAAGGATGATAAGTGAGAGCGCTCAGAGAAGGTGCTTTTAGCTCACAATCTTTTTCGGTGTATCGGGACTTCGGACCTTCTGTTGCCGGTACATCACCATACTCAAGATGAAGCCGTAAAGGCTCGAAACAAGCGAGAAATAGCTGGCAATTTGAGCGGGAGTACTGTGGTTAGCCAAATTGTGGGGTGAATCATCATCAGGCTGAAATATGGGGATTGCGAGGAACGCGCAATTTGCAGCTAGCATGATTGCTGCCTGTTGAACCTAGGTCACACCAAGTCCTTACCTGGGACGGTATCACTCACCAACGTCATTGTTTGGTTCCATTCTTCGTGAAGCTCCCCGAAAAACTTGGTCCAATATATCACGATCACATGTCGATCGGCCAACAGGGGCTCTACACGCTCCAATTGTGCATTTGGGATGAAAAACAAGAACGGCGAGAACAGCCAAAAGAATTTTGAGCGACCTTCGGGTTCGATTTTCAGGACTGTTTGGGTTCTGGATATTCGAGCGCCGTATGCGCCATAGTAATTTCGGAGCCTGTCACTAACTGCAAAAATTTCTGTGAATCCTGACGCGAGCTTCTTATGGTTTAAACATACCGATGTACCTCATGAAACGACCTGTAACAATAGTGTTCCGAAGAAAGACCATCAGAGAAATACACAAATTGAAGAGGATTCGAGTTCACCAATGTGCCATTTGGAGCTCTGACAATCTGAAAGCTCACTTCAATACAATGCTCAATCACAATCAAGATCATTGACCTTTGGATTCTCGGGTAACGTCAAGCATCTGCCTCAGATTCTCATACGAGGCTGTGATCGTTGAGTCCTTTGACGAGATCACATCTTCATACATAATTTTGGCGGATTTCTACGAGGGAGAAAATCTCGTCGCACCTGTGATGGCAGCCATGATCGCGCTCATCGTGTAATCATAAACGTCGGGAGTGGCCTCTTGAAGGTTCGGAAAGCAATCCCAGAAGACCCTAGGGATCAGATAATTGGTAATCAACACGATGGTGTTCAAAGTCGAGTCCACGAACCAGTATTCTAATTCCATGCATGTCTCTGACAGAATTCATTCGAGTCAATGAACAATCGCGGAAAAGAAGGTACTGGAAAAGACTTACCAACCTGGCTGTGAGCTACATCCCCACGTACTTCTTCTTCGAACTCCTTCGACAAGTATTCAAGATTGACTTCCTCAAGCCAGTAAACACATTTTGACGGGTGGTGAACAAAATAGTAGCCACATTTCCAGATGCCGCGGTCCAACTGTAATTCGAGAACGAGGTCACTGTTTGGATGAATGGTAGCATTGAAATCAGCAATCGCTCGTAATATTTCGTTTAAAAAGTTGGATATGTGGGACGCGGTCTCTTGATTATACAGCCATTCGTCAGTGAGGACTCGCTAGCAAACGCATTATGGGTGCTGAGTTTAAGAGAGGAAGGATGATAATCGTCGCTTACCATCGGACATTCGCTCGATGGAAGCCTGTAGAAGAATGGTAAACCTTCCGGGTGGATGCATTTGAGCCAGCCAGGTGGCAGTCCTTCACTGCAAGAATGTTAGCAACGAAGTTCTAAACCAGTACATTGAGAAACATAGTATCATATAAGAAAGCGTACTCTTTGAAGATTACACGACCAGGTTGAATGGGATACAAGGAGCTCTTGTCGTCTCTGATAAATGCGATTGAGGATCCATACGAATAACGAATGAGAGTCACACACCTTTTCCTGTCGTGCGAGTATCGTAGGGTATAAGTTGGAGAAGATGGGTAGATTTCGTTTGGCAATACGAGAATACTAGGGTCGAGTGAGGCCGAAGTAGATATGGGAGAACTAGATCGAGGAGAGGTATGGACATAGGTAGCAGTAGATTCGGATGAGACGTCGGCTTCTTGAGAATGAGAATCCATGCTGCGAATTAACGAGAAAACACTATGAGGTCAAAAGTAGGAGCGGGAAACTTCATCAGAGCAGGAGGCGAAAAGCCTTGTGGACATACAGCACCAGGCGGAGAGTCCAGTGTGTGATAGATTACCACGATCTGTGCAAGCCGTGCCGCTCGGCGCTTGCCGTTTCCCTCATCACCTTGCTTATCCGAAAGATCACCCAAGGTGCTTAGTATTTACTATAATTCATGCCCTTTGCAAAGTTTTCTACAAATGCAAATACAGGTAACTGACCTTTATCTTTTCACACCCATACCCTTTGAAAAAAAAAACACCTACGGGCAGTTCTCGTTCAAAAGAACCGCAAACACGCCTACATGCAGGAAACTAATGTTCTTTGCGGAATTGATTAAGCCACGAGGATAGGCACGCCAAGTGGCCGACCTTTGAGCCCGCCAGATACCGTCAAGGTGCCCTTGACAAAGACAGATATGCGTCCCCGCACGATCACGCTGGCAGCTGAACCACCCACGGACACGTTCAAGGCCTCATTCGTAATTTCGGGATGTACATGCGACCATCCGGAGATTCAGTCTGCCCGTTGCGCCGCGGCCTCCAGCATGACAAGTAAGTATACCTCGAAGATTAATGGACAAATGCCGAGTTCACCCCATCTACTGGTACTTGGGCTCTAGCTGCCCAATCTGGGTCTTTTGTTCTCTTCTTTGAGCAATTGCCATCTACACTTGCTCGGTGTTGGGTCTTGCCCTGCTCCCTATCTGGCTCATCAAACTCATTCACCAAGAGCAGCTCTAGACCGGAGTTCAAGCACACCTTTATCCTGCCGACTAATACGATTTAGAGCTGGTCCAAGGACTACGTGTGGCAACCAGCAATAATGGGACATGCGGGGAAACATGAGCGGGCAATCTGCCTGTGAGGAAGAAGGGGTTGATGATCTGACTGGATGATAATCGCGTGGGTATA
>JANIEX010001097.1:0-13531 GCA_027627405.1 Leucocoprinus birnbaumii | reverse complement strand
GAAGGACTATCGTATTCGAGTTGAAGAGCCTCTGGTGGGGAGTTATCGTGGAAGGAAGATATATACCACTCATGCGCCGGGAGGTGGAACTTGTGAGTCTTCCATAACCTTAACTCGATTCTCCATAGGCTGAACGCCTTTGACCAGTACTTTTGCAAATGTTCAATGTCCTGGAGAATTATGATATGTCAGAGAGAACGCCACTTGCGGCACACCGCATCGTAGAAACGATGAAGTTCGCTTTTGCGTCACGGTATGTCTCCTCGTTTCCCGGTAGGAAAGCAGTTAACTTACTGGTCAATAGGACGAGGATGTGTGATCCTCAGACGAGAGCAGACATAACACGTATCTCCAGCTTGGTTTCTAAAGATTATGCCAAGGACATTGTTCGAAATATTACGGACGTGAGTGATATCTAGGTAAAAGCAGCAATTCCTGAATCTCTCCGGCTCAGGACAGGACGCATCCTCCAGAGTACTATAATGCCGAGTTCGACATACCTATCGACCAAGGAACTGTGAGTCTTATGTCTCCTCTATTTAGGCCGTGTTCGTTCACCTTTGAGTCCACCAGAGTCATACATCCGTCATAGACCAGAACGGTATGGCTGTCGCGCTGACAAGTACCGTCAACAGCGTTTTCGGGTCTCGAGTCCTAGACCCCATTACAGGGATCATCTTCAACAATGAGATGGATGATTTTGCTGTGCCTGGTGTACCGAATGACTTTGGCATATACCCATCCCCATGCAAGTAAGAAATTTGAGTAAAGAAATCTCTTCCTAACACAGAACGCAGATAATTATCCTGAGCCGGGAAAGATGCCACTATCATCTACATCGCCAACAATACTGGAGAACTCCGACGGATCGTTGTATGCCACCATCGGTGGATCGGGAGGGGGCAGGATATTCACCTCTGTAGTCCAAACATTGCTGAATCTCGACTGGGGCCTTCATGCAAGCGCGGCCGTTGAATTTGGTCGTGTACACGATCAATTATACCCCTTTAAAGTGGACGTGGATGAGATTTATCCTTCAGATGCGATTGAATATTTGAGGCAAGCTGGACATAATGTTTCAGGCATGTTTTCTTTCGGTCCACAGGACGTGAAAATAAATACTAACCTCGATTTTATAGTTGTGAACATTAACAGAATAGCAGCTGTCGTGCAATTGGTGATGCAGAAAGACGGTATTCTATACGGTTGGTCTCAGCTATAGCGTCTGTGAACTTTGCAGAGCTCATTTGACACCTTTGTGCAGCCGCCAGTGATTCAAGGAAGAACGGTGTTGCAGCAGGCTATTAGCTCGAGTAATCCACCTCATATGTAGTGTCACTGGCAGCAATATCACATGTACAGACTAATTGCTGTGTATTACTAGCTAGTAGTGTGTCAACTGTTCATATTGTATCCATTCAACGAGAGGTCCTTGAAGTTTGCACTTGAGGCTCGACTAGTGAGTACGAAGACCTTCACCGCCCAGATGGAGTCCCTAAAAGCTCAGAATTAGTACAGTGCAGAAAAGGCTGAAATATTGTGATGCAAATGTACATTTTCTATCATCTTGCTGTCGTCTCCCCGAAGAGCATATAATTGGCTTTGACACATATTATATTTACATGTCGCACAATGTACATATAATGCAATTGGTCGGGTCTGCACTCGAGATTACTAGTTCATCAGCAGTTAATTATGAAAACTACAAGTGTCTCGAGATGAGAATCCGTGGCCCGGAAGGAATGAATTGGCATTCAACAATTCTTTGACCGGGCGAGCCTTCGTAGCATGTCTACTACGCGATTGTAGAGCCGGTAAATCTCAGGGCGCAGCTTCGATGGTGCTCCGAGACCTTGACCCTGCGGCGCATCATCAATACTCCATCCATCATGTTGAGCCCACCCGCGTAATGATTTTAGAACGGCATCGAAGAGCTTTTTATCGGGGCTTTCTGAGTCAAATTCCAGTCCAACGATGTGGTCGAGCGCTGCGAGCTGCGAAATATTAATGTCCGAGTTGTTTTGCAGCAAACCAATTATGTGGTTCACGATGGTTTTCCTGGTTTCTATATCGCAGCACTCAGTAAGACCCAAGTAACTTTGACCGAACCACGTACTGTCAGGAATCAACTCTGTTTGATCATTGCCACTGACGAGCGGACAGTCGATGCCTGGATAAAAGGATGCGGAGCTGAGCTTGAGATACAAATTTAAACGTTGTTTCAAAAGGACTGTCGGAGGATGACCTCGCTTAATTTACTCTGCTAGACAAGCCAAAGTCTGGAAAACTATGACATCGGCTATGTACATGCGCCTGAACTTTCGCATTTATACTCTCAGGGGCTTCCGGTATTTCCGCCAAGTCGGTTTCAGGACTCTTCGCCGCGTCGGGTGGGACCCACCTCGACGACTCGTCAACAGACTCTGCACGAAGTGGATCTCGCTTTGTGAGGATCGTACGTAGCGATTCAAGAATGGACGAGTCTTGAATACATTTGTGAAGCGCTTCCGCGAGATCCTTCTCCTGCAAGTACAGCTTTCCCAGCCAATGAATCCCAAGACCTGCGTTCGAGATTGCGTCTGGCAGGCGTGAATGATTGCGATACACCAACCAGTCATAACCTGACCACGTTTTAAGGTTGAAGACGTCGATGACGGCCGGGTCCACCGAGGGAGAATGACCTCCCCACTTTGCCAAAGCATATCGCAGCAATTGGATAGGCTTGGCAAAGAATTGATAAAATATCCAGGCTTGGGGTGACTTGTATGGGCACTCAGAACGTTTTTTCGACCTAGGGAAGGAGTGTACGTAGAAGTTCTGCAATGCCAGAAGCGCGGTAGTAACGAGTATAAAGGAGGTAGCAATGCCAATGAAGATTGAAGCTACGATGGTACTCGTTTCATCAACATTTCGGAGCAGCTCAATAATACCAGCAAAGAAGGGGAGGAGGGAGAGGAGAAGAATAAGAGGTAGGAGCTTGAGTATGAAGAAAACGCCCCACTTCTTCATACCCTGGCGTCGCATGAAGCGAATTCCCAGCTGCTCATGGCGAGCCCCTGGGATACTACAAGGATCCTGTCCGTACTCGCGGAGCTACTGTAGGCACAAGATTCCGGCCATGACAACGGAAAGACTGAGTACGAGACTGAAAAAATTATAGATGTTTATTCGTTGAGCGGCGGCTGTCACAGGAACCTGCGGATCGAGATCGATGGGTAAATTTGGCTGAGGATTCGTAGCATTGAGCTGAATAGATATGAGGGTCTTGAGGAGTAGTACAGTCGTATCGGCAGGATCCTGTTTGACGCTGTGATATGACATCAGGGAAAACGTCCCGACCTGATTGAGTAGGATAAGTGTCGATATNGTAGAAAAAGTTGACAATACACTTAATAAACGAATAATCTGGTGAATACATTTAGGTTGGTCAATTTGGGTGGTCAGGGAAGGGTACTGGTTATTGGTCTGCCTTGTCTGTAGTCAGCAGCGAGTCAGCACCAATTCGAAGCAATACTTTCGGAATAAATACAAGGTTCAGATGAGAAAAGGGCGGATAGATGAGGAATCTAGCCAGTAAATCACGGATTTCCACCCAGTATATTTCGGGTATGGGCGTTGACGTCTTGCAGATCACTCAAAAAGTAGGGATAAAAACCAAATGGATTGATCACAAATCGAGTACAGGACATGAACGAATACAAATGATGGACCAAAAAGATGAACTAGCCGTCGTAGCCGGTAAATAATGCGAAGGGATCCTCCTGGGTGACCTCCACGTTGTTGCCCTTTGACCTTCCCTGGGTTGAGGCGTTTGTCAAGAAAGGGCCAAACTATCGAAGCCAAAACTCACCAGACTTCCCTGTATAGTCTAGCCATCAGGGTGTGGAAGGAATTAGGGTACCTTTTCTTCATTGTCTCGAGGTACTGAACGTGCGTCACGTAGAAGCTGGAGAAGACATCGCCCCTGAAGGGCTCGTCGACAAACTCTCCAGACTCCCACATACGAAGCGCGGCATAGACCTACAACGGTGAATTAGAAGAAAAGCGGCAGTCTGTGAATCAAAGCGCACTGCTGTGGAGGCTAAAGCAACCACTGAGATCGGGAACTCTCTCTCGGGCTTTTCGGGATTGGAGGACTTGTAGTGTGCCATATACTGGGTGCCGAACGCCATCGGAGTGCTGAACCAGGCCCGGCGTATTGTCTTGATGATTGGAGGACTGAGGTATGCCTCAGTTGTATTGACAACCCAGGCATCCTGCCGGAGAGCCAGTGAGAGATTGTCTGATGCAGAGAAGAGAACTCACCCTTCTATTCTGGTCCTGGCCCCAGTGACCTGGATAAACAAAAGAATTCCCTAGGAGGAGGAGCTTGACACGCTCGCTGCACAAGTTGCCATCACCAATTTTGTAGTGAGCAATGTGGATGAGTGCGGCTGCACGCATGAGAGTGTGTGCATGTGAGAGGCGATCAAGAGCCTAGAGAATCATCAGCCTAGGGAAGCGGGGAGGGAACGAGGACTTGCCCACTCGCTGACTAATCGGCGGAAGTCGTTGTCAGTGTGAACACAGCTATTAAGGACCTCGTATTGAGGGTTGTTGGTATGCCGTTCAAAGAGATCCTGGGCGGTGGATTCGACGGCACGATCGTGAAATGCCTCGCAATTCTGTACCTCTGGAAACACGTGGTCAACGACAAGGATATGCTCACAGCTATCAATGATAGCATGGACCAGACTGCGAATGAGAGGTGTCTGAGCTCTGACACCACCATTGCGAATTCGTGCATAAGGGGGCCAGAGCTTCTGAGCCTCAGTGGTACCTTGGGCCGGAGTGGGAACCAGAGCAGGAGCAGGAGCAGGAGCAGCAGTGCTGGCTGGAGGAAGAGGGGGGGAGGGGGAGGAGGTGCCGATTGAGTTTTGAGGTCGCGTTTGAGGTGGAGGTGGAGGTGGAAGCGTTGTCGAGGAAGACGACGATGCACGGGGCACCTGGCCCTGTATTTGAGATATTTGAATGTAACGGAACGGGGGGGAATATAAACCTACCTCGTTTTCTTTGTCTGAATCCCCCCCAGGTGCGCCCTCATCGTCATTTGGGAAGTGAGCTCGTTCCTTCGCAAACTGGATCGAGGCTCGTCCGTTTCGATCCTCTTCCTCTTCGTCCTCTTCCTCTTCATCCTCTTCCTCTTTGTCTTCCTCCTCCTCATCTTCCTCCTCCTCATCTTCCTCGTTGTCGTCCTCAAGTAGGTCCTTGTCTTCCTCTTCATTGTCCGAGTCTCCTTCTTTGGAACAGGCAGATGGGGTTACAGCGCGACAAGCCTTTCCCTTAGAAGAATTCTTCTAAGACAGAAGGTTAGCAATATATGAGCCTCTGTTGCAAGTGCCGTACTTACCTTTGTTGCTTTTGCAGCAGCGGCATCTATGAGGGAGAGGGTAAGGGATGGAAGGGGGAAACAAGGTGAGTTTGATGCTTTGATGCCGGCGTCAAATGCTTTGATGTCCAACCTACTTTTGGAACCTTTACGACCCTGACCTCGGGTACCTTTAGCACTTCCACGGCTGGTGATACTGTCGTCCTGGTTGACGGTCTCTGAGCCAAAGGTGAGTATATGCACTGGTTGCATAGCATATATTTAACTTACTCTTTCATTTGGCAGCCTGCCCAGCCAAATCTGTCGATGAAGCGGCGCGCTTTGGCGCACGTTTAGCTGGTAGGTCGCACTGCCAGGCTGGAGCACTCAAGGTAAGTGTTCTGATCGAATATATGCGCAACAAATCACTTACATGGAGTTGTTAAGGCCTTCACCTTCGCTTTTCGAGGGCCTGTGACAAGGGTGAGTTGCTCAAGCTCAAAGATTCAACGATCACTTACCTTTACCGGCCTCAACCAACACCTCTTCTTCCAGGACCTTGTTTGCGTTGCAACTGGCCTTACGCATCTTGCGACACTGGGATTTGATAGCGGCGATGTCCTTGGCAGCGGCTCCTTGGGACATTTCGAGGGGAAGAGAGAGTTGTGAGGATTGTAATAGGCGGAGGAGGGATCACAGGAGAGGTGACGCGAAGGGGATGGTAGAGAGTGAAGAGGGAGAAGGATAGGTGGGGGGAGGGGGCTTTATATAGCGTATGCGCAAGGTCATGCGTGCGTCATGAAAATGTGAGTTGTTTATTCCGCTGGCGTGGCCTCCTCCCAAGCTCTTCATCCCTTCACTTGTTATCCCTCCGCTCTTTGTTCATTATCATTCCGCTCATTATTCCTCACTTTCCTTAGAATGTCAGATATTCCAGCTAAATGCAAGGGCTGTCGCATTATCTTCGAGTCCACCGGTCGGCTCATTCGTCATCTCAACCAAAGCCGCAATGAACTATGCCAGCTTCATCATCAAGAATCACTCAGGGACCATGCTTTACCTCTCCCAGCTAGTCTCTCTAGTAGCTCTGTGGTCACACACTCTGGTATCTCTGTATCAACTCAAGACGAATACGGCCTCGATTTCTGTAGTCAAAACCTTGATTTCTCCAGTCAAAACCTAGAACCTTACCCTCAATACCATCAAGCCTCAGAGAATGACACTGAGGTTGAAGATGCATTAGAGAAGGAAGTAGAGAAGGAAGTAGAGGAGGTTTTAGAGGAAGGAGAATGGGAGATGGTGGACGAGGCTCATGCAGCTTTTGGCGAGGCAATGGCACCTTTTTTTGAGCACGAAGCTGAATCTCATCACAGCTGTGCAAATCACACCAACGAACCTGCTACCAGCGACAACAACAACGAGGGGAGCCTGCACGACTTTGAGCATTTGAGGGCGCGCCGAAACGTTGAGTGTCCTCTTGTTGATGATGGACATGGGCTGAAACCCGCTCGTGTTCATCGTTATATGGAAGACCACCCGGGTTCGCGTGCCGGGTCTGTGGTATCGGAGGTAGTAGATCCCGATGCAGGATATGCCCATCATGTTGGCTTGAGGTCAAACCCTTGGGCTCCATTCGCATTGAAGTTGGATTGGGACTTCGCTCGCTGGGTAAAGCTTCAAGGGCCTGGCTCTAATTTGACAAATGATCTGCTGGATATTGATCAAGTAAGTACCGCTCTCATGCGAGCTTTTGTGATTCTAATCGCATCAACCTAGCTTCGAGAGACGTTGGGTCTCTCATTCAAGAATATGGGAGAGCTCAACGAGATCATAGACAAAAAACTCCCGAAGCAACCTCAATTTCATCGTCGTGAGGTTGTTGTTGATGGGGAGTCTATCATATTTCATTCTCGCAACGTTGTCGAGTGCATCAAAGCACTCTGGCGAAATCCTGAATATGCTGATGATTTGATTGTTGAGCCTGAGCATCAGTTCGCCGATGAAGAAGAGCAAGAGAGATTATATCATGATATGCATACAGGCAACTGGTGGTGGAGGATGCAAGTATGTTCTCCATTTTCTTGATCCTTCAATGGCTTATTCAATCACCTATTAGACTAAGGTTGAAAAAGAAACAGAGGAAAAACAGGCCATGATACTACCCCTCATCATTTCTTCTGACAAGACTCAACTCACCCAATTTCATCAAAAAAACAGCTTATCCAGTCTATATCACACTTGGCAATATTCCCAAGCATATTCGTCGTAAACCGTCTCGACAGGCTCAAATTCTACTCGCCTATCTACCAACTACTAAATTAGAGCATATCTCTAACCAAACAGCTCGACGACGTGCAATGGGCAACCTTTTCCATGGCTGCATGCGATTCATTCTCCATCTGCTTGAAACCCTCGGCCGCACTGGTATCACGCTCGTTAGCGGTGATGGACTCTCTCGTCGATGCTTTCCTATCCTTGCCGCCTACGTTGGTGACTATCCAGAGCAACTTCTGGTTGCGCTTATCAAGTTTCTTGACTGCCCTGTTTGCGCAGGGAAGAGGAAAGGGCTTGGAGACCAAGGCAGTGCACTAAAGCCCCAAAAATTAGCGCTGATTCTCACAGCACTGGCAATGATCGACAAGGGTCCGAAAACATTCAAGAAGGCATGCTTACGAGCTGGGATCAAACCTGTTCAGGACCCCTTCTGGCGTCATCTCCCCTTCAGTCATATCTATGGTTCGATCACCCCTGATATCCTTCATCAGTTGTATCAAGGTGTCATCAAGCACCTCTTAAGCTGGTTGATGGAGGCTCTTGGGACGGCCGAGCTTGATCAACGTGCTGCCTGCTTCCCCCCAAATCACCACATCCGTGTCTTCTTGAAGGGCATCTCGGGTCTATCAAGGGTCAGTGGTACCGAACATGACCAAATCTGCCGATTTCTCCTAGGTCTCGTTGTAGATGTGAAGTTGCCAGCTCACATTAACGACCCTTCACGTCTCACTGAGGCCGTCCGAGGAGTGCTCGATTTCCTCTACTTGGCCAAGTATCCAGTCCATTCGTCCAAGACACTAGAGGCCATGCGTCAAGCTCTGCATAGCTTTCAGGACAATCGGGCTATTTTCGTTGATCTTGGTATCCGTGACGATTTTGACATACCAAAGGTTCATTTTCCTTTGAGCATTACTTCATGTTCATCTGCCGATTTGGTTCTCTCGACAACTTCAATACAGAATACACGGAGCGACTCCACATCAACATGGCCAAAGATGCTTTCGCGGCCACAAACATGAAGGACAAGTTTGCGCAAATGACAGTATGGCTGGATCGCTGTGAGCATATTCTTGCTCACGAGAAATACCTCAAGCGCTATCAAGAATGACTCAACGAGGATTTTGTACCCCGTGCCCGTCACATTCCAGCCCTCATCCTCCACCGTCGGCTCCATATGGCCAAACACCCAACCCATAAAGCTGTTCGTCTTGATGCATTCGAGAAGGATTACAGCGCCAAGAAACTGGTTCCGGCACTTCAAACCTTCGTTATCCGACACCTCCATCCCAGGATGAACTCCGCACAAGTTGCCTCATACCTTTGTACAGTCTACCTGCCATTTGTTCACCTGCCGGTCTACCACCGTATTAAATTTACAAGCCATGATCCCTATGCGCTCGATCCAAATCGCTCAGTGGTTGTCGACTCCATTCACGTTGATCCTGCATTGCAGGACAAGTATGGGAAGGTTATTCCTGCTCGCTTTGACACTGTTATTGTCAATTGTGATCACGGTGAGATTGCGGGGATGCGAGGTAGGTCTGATAGCTTGTGTGAGATCTCTCAACTCATGGTTCATACATAGGATACTGTGTGGCGCAGGTCCAATGCATCTTCACACTACCCGAAAAGGCTCGTATGTCCTGGTTCAAGGACGGGTGTAATTACAAGCACTTTGCCTATGTTGAATGGTTCACACCATTCTCTCGTGCATGCGTAAATCCAGCAAGCTCACTTTATTCTATTTCTCAGCAACTTGAAGCAGATGGTAGTAGGAAAGCAAGTGTGATCCCTGTCGCTTTTATCACCCAGAGCGTTCATCTGTGGCCCAAGTTTGGACCGTCTGTGCCTCCTCACTGGCGTTCTCACTCGGTGTTAGATGAATGTACTACTTTCTATGTAAACCCGTTTTCTGATAGATACCAGTACTTGACTGTATACTAGTATTTCTGATCTATAATATTTGTTTGTATCCTGACATAAATGACTGATGCGTTCAACACACACAAACATCAACTCTACCTCTTACCCCCACCATGACCTACCCCGAGAGTGTGACGGAGAGCAACAGCGGTGCTCCCAGTGAGCATGAGAGTGACAGCAGCAGTGAGTCTGCACACCTCCCCCCCACCCATCCAAGCTACTTTCCACCGGTTTGAAAGGGGCCAGATCATGTTCCTCAGGTGAGTCCTCCCCTCCAGCGATCTGCACATGCTCTTACTTGTGTTGTCCTAGGCCAAAAACCTGCATACAAACAAGTTCTTCACAAGATCTGAGCTCAATATCATCAATTCCGCAACACACCAAGCATTGGTTAGCTCTGGAAACAAGCTGTATGCACAGGTTCTCTATGAGGCTCAGTCGACCTGAGCAGAGCTGAGGGCCTTTTTGTAAGCACATTTTATTCCCATTGTCAATAAGGCTCTAATGGCTGGCTAGGTCTGCATATCGTCTGCTCTGCGGGATCCTTGACAAGAAGATTGCTCCTGCGA
Organism: Leucocoprinus birnbaumii; assembly: GCA_027627405.1. Lineage (NCBI taxonomy): Eukaryota > Fungi > Basidiomycota > Agaricomycetes > Agaricales > Agaricaceae > Leucocoprinus > Leucocoprinus birnbaumii. The sequence continues at coordinate 3,418 of JANIEX010001097.1, read as the reverse complement.
GCAACGCAGCTGAGATCTCTGTACCTCAAAACCTCGCCACCATGACACCATCATATAATCCCCTCATTCTCGACACTGCAACAATTGCCTTTGCGAGTCCACCTCACGCCAAACCGTTACACATCAAGCAGGAACCTAATCTCTCACTGGTTAAACTCAAGGTCAAATCCTCTATGCCAACAGTCCCCTACCATCCTCCCTCCAATCCAACCTCTACTCTCGTTCACTCAAAACCCTCGTTCAAATTTCTTCCCGTCAAAGTCGAGATCAACGAGCCGAGTCAGTCCCTTGTGCCCTCAAGTCAGAGCCCTTCACCGCTGAGGGTTCCAGTCAAATGTCGAAGCCAAAGCCCACCACCTTTGATGCGTCCCACCAAGCATCAGAGGCTTGCTGTGCCAACTTCGGCGGTTACACCTTCGCTTGTACAAGGTGGTCAATCACAGCATTCACAATCCAATCGAGTCGTGAAGATTGAGAAGCGCTCGACTATCCACTGTCGTTCTCATCACCGCTCAGCTCACCCCACCACTCGCTCGATCACCTTCCTTCTCCCTTTGTTGTTCATCNNCTACTCTCTGATTTGTTATTAGTCGGACTGGTAGCATTACACATCTTGTAGCCTTACGCATCGCAACAATCTATTCATTTTTTGTCCCTCTATGCTCCAAAATGAACGTGAATATTGTGCAAATAAGCCGGGTGTGACAATACTGAGCAGACTCTTTCGTAATCAGAGCCGCGTGCCCTTATCAATGTATATTGACCACATATTCCAGCAGATCGCGCCCCGATTTGCCGGATACCTGACAATCAGGACTGGGGGTCGCTTTTTGAGCAGACTCCGCTGACCTGCCACTTATTGGCCTCGATCAGGGTGGAAAGTTTTTCCTGATGTACCAAAAAGGGTGAGTGGTTGGATCAGTTGCAGTATCTGGTGAGGCGACCATGCAGAACAGTCGGTTGCAAGGTTTGATGGTATCGTAATTGCGGCGGATGTCGTAGGTAGTGTAGTTAATGCGGATAGTATGATGGCAGAAAATACGGTTATTACGGATGTGAATGTTGTTGCGATCAGTACTGGAGAACTCATTGTGCATGTCACCGTCAGAATTTTGATTCATGAGACGGCCGAGGATGTGATCTTTGAGCTTCGAGATAAATCCCTAAAAGTTGTAACACACCCATCAGCAAGATAAAGTGTCACATTGAATGACAATAAGATACCTTCTTAGCTGGGTCAGTGGAGTTGTCTCGCACAAACTCAAATATATTGATGGGCTCGTCAGTGTTGTGTGAGATGACGTGGTGCTTCTCGAGATGTTCCAGCTGTTGGGCTTCGTGGCGCTCCTGATTTTCCTTAGCTCGAAATACTTGCTGTCGTAGATATTTAGCACCGATTTGGTGAGTGGCATTCTTTTTATTTGTCGTGCCATAGAGCCGTTTCACAGCACAGTGCGATTGCTCTCCCTAAAAAAAGATAAGTTACAAGCCCAATGAATCTGTACCGGAAGTTTCATGCACCAGCTGAGTTGAGTAGGAGTCAGTCGTTCCAAATCTTCGAATATGCTCCCCATAATCCCCCATGAAGTGGAATTTGATAGTTGAAAGATTCAAGGGCTTCAGAGTTTGTTCGCAAGCAGAATGACGGGCTTGGGCATCTTGATGAGAAAGGCCTTCTGCATCTGAGGTGGTCATCTTGCGAAATTGTCAGAGGAGGTGTCCGAGTTCTGCTGTAAGCTCTGTTAAAAGATCCAGAGTCTTATCACTATGCATTCGAAGTTTTGCAAGAGCATGCCATTCCGCAAACCGATAAAGGAGCTTCATCAAGCAGTGATTGTGGGGGGGAGGTAAGAGCCCCTCAAAGCAAGGTAATGCACACTTAAGGATATTTTTAGCATTTATATCATTGACATTTTTAACACTCAATCCCTCACCTGAAGCAAGTCCTCGAAATCTCGAGCAGCCATCTTTTTCATCTCAGAGACATTTGGAGGAAATTGGCGAATTCCTGTACTGCTATTCCCGAACATTGGCACTTCCCGGAACCTGAGAAGCCATAGTATCATTTGTCAGACTTTGAGACACAAGATGAAGATATATGGCATACCATTCGTTCAACTCGGTCACTAACCAATCGCTCGAAGCGTAGAAAGCGCGAACTGTGTGTGCGAATAAGGTTTTCCATGTTCCAAGCTCAATATCTGGAGGAGGTCCACAGTCAGCATTGTCGAGGGGTTGAAAGCCTTCCCCAGGCGGTCGATGAAGGCATTCTAGTCAAAGATCTGAGTGAAAAGAGTTTTCTTGAAGGACTCGAACTCACAATGGTGGGCACAGCTGAAACTCCATTCAAAAGAGCCTCAATAGCTGGGCCACGAACTGTATGGCCGAGGCGGTAGATTGCGTCATGAGCAGTTGAAACCTTGTCAAAAAGAAACACTCGTAATTTCTCCATTCGAGTCTTCTTATCACGTCTGAGGCCTAAGTTGTGAAGCTCTGAATGATGTACTAGACATCGTGGGCAAGGGAAGAGGCCCTTGTCATGGATAGTCGCCAGTGAAACTCTACAACAATGAATCAGATCTCAATACAACTCCATTAGTAACAAAGCACTCACTTTTCGGGATAGTCAGCAGAGTAAGAAAATATACGTGGATATATCCGCCATTCAACGCTGTCAATGCAGGTGACCACAATCCTGTATCAGTATGCATGGAGGAACTTGTCATCAAGAATCAAACACCAGACTGCATGCATCAGCTCATGCCGACAATGAGCCACGACGGTAGGTTCTTGAGAGTGCCAAGAGCCTGCATAGAGCCTTGAAGCAAAAGCTTTGAAGGATTCAGGCAGCTACAAGTATAACAGTTAGACCAGATTCTTATTTGCGATTGCAATAGAATGACTTACCGAAGGTATGTAAGCCAGATGATGCATTGCACCTGAGCTCACACTTGACCGGATGTATTTCAATAGATTTCCCAGCATCATATAAATCGGCCAAGCCTTTGCGTTTCCAAATTCAGTGAGCTGTGTGGCATCTGATGAGAACATAAGAGCCACAATGGTCTTCTCGTGTTTGCAGTTTAGGTCATCGGGAGGTAACTCGCCGTGGCGCTGTGGGGGCAGAAATGTAATAGAGAGTACGTGTAGTGATAGGGGACTGGCATCAATCACAATTCTGCAACCAAACGAGTGCGTGGGGAGGTAAATCAATATAAAGGTATTTCGCGAGAAGGTAAAGTGTAATAGATAATGCGCGATATCGAGAATACATTCTCGAGAGAGGATATTTCTGTGGTAGAGAACAAACACACACTACAACCGAGCTGACTTAAGATCTGTGTTATGTTGCGAGCACAACTACAAATCCCTCTAGAAATATGAAGGTAATAGATTGATCTCACGAGTTCGCTTCTCG
>JANIEX010001096.1:0-13560 GCA_027627405.1 Leucocoprinus birnbaumii | reverse complement strand
CCATCATGATATTGATAGGGATAGTGCGAAGCATTATAAGCGTGCGATCAAGGTGAGTTCATCGTCTCTTCTGTGGGATTTGCTGAGCTCTGGTGCTAGTTTTATGAAGGATTGGCGAAGCGAGCTTCGAACAATGGACATGTCGTTGATTTGTTCGCTGGATGTCTCGATCAAGTAGGGTTACAAGAGATGAAGTCCTTGCCCAATTCGACAAACGGCGTTATCGTCTTATCCGACTCCTTCGCCACTTCGATCTTCAAACAAAGTTTCCTTCGCATCTTCCAGAAAGACGACGACGGCCACATGCAAATGGGCTTTAACGCGACTTTCGACGTGCAGGTACGTTATCATTCCTTTCACACACACCCTATGCACACATGTGCTCAATCTATATTTCATTTCCCAGACTACCAAAGAGCTCAAGGTCTCAGGACTTATCGGCCACGCTATCTCAGCTGGCAAAAAATCCGCGTGTGTCGGCGAAACCGAGATCGGTATCGGCCAAACTTCAGCTTGGAAAATCAACGTCATCACACCTCGTACCTCCACCGGTGTCTACTTCGAAGTTGTAACCCCCGCAGGCCAACCACTCCAACCCGGCTCCCGCGGCCTCATCCAATTCATCACGCACTACCAGCACTCTTCCGGGCAACAACGCCTGCGCGTAACTACCATCGCACGCAATTTCGCCGAAGCAGGATCGCCTAGTATCGCAGCGTCGTTCGACCAAGAAGCTGCTGCTGTGCTCATGGCGCGGATTGCGGTGTTTAAAGCTGAGATTGACGATAGTCCGGATGTGTTGAGGTGGTTGGATAGGATGTTGATAAGGCTATGTCAGAAGTTTGCGGATTATAGGAAGGAGGACCCGGGCAGTTTTAGGTTGACGGATAATTTTAGTATTTATCCGCAGTTTATGTTTCATTTGAGGAGGAGTCAGTTTTTGCAGGTGTTTAATAATAGTCCGGATGAGACTGCTTTTTATCGGTGCGTTTACCACCTCTCTTGCTCTCTGCGCTTGTTTGTTGACTTGGGTTTGTTGGAAGGCATATATTGAACGAAGAAGACGTGAACAACTCCTTGATCATGATTCAACCGACATTGATGTCGTATACGTTCGACACGCCACCGCAACCTGTGTTACTGGACAGCGTGTCTATAAAGCACGATGTTATATTGCTTTTGGATACGTTTTTCCATATTTTGATATTCCATGGGGAGTTGGTGGCGCAGTGGAGGAAGCAGGGGTATCAGGAGCAAGAGGGATACGAGAATTTTAAAGAGTTGTTGGAGTTGCCTGTTGCTGATGCTCAAGTGCGTTTCCTCCCTCTCCCCCCTCTCTCACAAAAATATATAATTAACCCCCTTCTCCCCCGCGTAGGAACTCCTAGTCGACCGATTCCCAATTCCACGATACATAGTCTGCGACCAAGGAGGCAGTCAAGCTCGGTTCTTGTTATCGAAACTGAACCCGTCGACGACGCATATGTCTGCGACGATGTATGGGTCTACGGCGGGTAGTGGTGCTGGACAGGCGATCTTCACGGATGATGTGAGTTTGCAGGTGTTTATGGAACATTTGAAGAGATTGGTGAGTGGCGTGCTTAAACTATTACGGTTGGGGACGTTTCTTGATGAAGGTTTTTTAGGCTGTTGGTGCGCAGACGAATTAGAGGGTACGAAATGGCTTGGTGGGATGGGTGATTTTATATTCGGTTTTATTTGGAGAGTGTGTTGTGGTATAGTACCTCCCTTTGTTCTTTTCTTTTCTGTCTCTTGTTTTACGATGAAACGAGAATGATATTTTTTTTCTCTCCTCTTGTTATTGATTTTTGTGTGTGCGCCGACGTCCTTTTGGTACCTATCAGTGGTACGGTATCAGGTGCCATTTACGGGATTTCGTTGTGCTGACGCTGGTGTTTTCCTGACACTACTAATGGTACGGTGTCAAGCTTCAAGTACCAGTTGCAATTTTGTCGTGCTGATGAGATTTGCTAGTGTTGCTGGATATTGTTTGTGTGTGACTGTGTGCACAACTAATTTGCGTTGATTTTATGAGGAATTTCTGTGAGGATCGAAGACGTGATTAGCGCGCAAGATATTTATGCGTGCTACGGTGGTATCATCAATGGTAGGTCATCAACTGTCATTTGTGGTTTTTATTGTGCTGAGAAATCGTAGGAGTGCTAGTTGATGTCGTTTGTGTGTGACTGTGTGCACAACTGATCTGCACAGTGAAGATCAAAAAGACGTGATTAGCGCGCAAGAGCCCTTCATATGTGCTCTATTTCAAATTTCACGGTGGACCACATGAACCGAGGGGAAGACGTGCCCGGGCTGAGAAATTGCGTTATCCGCCTTCGCCAGCTAACGAACTTGCATCCGAACTCTTCCGCGAGAGCTCCATTGCAAGGAACGACATACATATCTTCCGACCCCCCGAGTTCCGGGAGAACAAGCTCAACTTTGAGCGCAATTCGCGGCTCTAGCTCCAAGATGGACAAGAATGGCGACAGACTAGCCGAATCTGAGAAGAGACATGCGAACCTTGTGCTTATCGTTTTCCCTCCACACTTGTCACTTGTCCATGCGTGGTGCTATATTTAACTTGGGGTTCGCTCTGGGCTTTTGGGATATGCATGATATGTCATGTCAAGGGAGTTTTTATCCACTTGGGTAGCCGAGGTGAGGGAATGGAGGGAGGGAAGGTGGACCTTGATGATGTGATGCGATGGGGCGGTCACTGGGCACTGCAGGGCGCTGTGGNGTGTTGTGGTTTAGATGAGAAGGGGGAGGTTGAACGTCGAGAAGTCGTCACGGCGATCAGTGAGTGGGGTTGAAACGAAGGTGGGTGAGATGGCGTCTCCAGCTCTTCGAGGCTTTTTAATGTCAATTTAGAGTTTAGGGATAATTCGCTTCCTTGTAAATCGGGGAATGCCCTTGCCTTCGTATTCGTTCGAGATAAGATGTGGTTCTCTTTGGGAATCCACTTACATCAGATCTGGGCTTCCGAGGTGTTGGCGGTAAGCCGGTCATTGTTGGGAAGATCTACTTATGAAAAGGAAGACTGAGGATCTTGCCACGTTTACAGTCGCACGAGTGGTGTAGTGGTGCTTTCGAGGGTTAGAGTGAAGAGTAGCCTGGTGTATTGTGGTTGTGCAGCATCGAGGTAGTCGCTGTGGACGTTCATATCGGCACCTATACCGAATACAGATGCACCCACAAGGTGCACAAGACATCTAACTCCAACTCAGTAGATGGACTATATGCGGGGGTAAAGAACCCCGAGCACGCAATTCGCTCAAGGCAAAGGCGAAAGAAGGGATTTTTCCCTCCACTTTGACGCGAAATGATAGTGACCACATGGTTTCTTTGCGATTCGCCAGAGTATGAGTTTATCGCTTGATTCTTTCTTCCTTAACGCTGATTCGTGCTCGTTTGGAGAGGACGTGGGTTATGAGACGTATTACTTGGCAGTGGGGGTTATATAGACTTGGGCTCTGGGAGGTAGATGAGAGATTGTGGCGTTCCTTTCCCCTGGTACTCCCGCTGCACTCATCGTTGTATCTCCTTTACCTCTGACCTGAATCAGAGGCTCTCTCATACTCGGCGAACATGGCGCTACTCGATAAGCTCGTTAGGAGGGTGAAAGAGAAGGGCGGGAACGTCGACTCTAACGACGACGATAACAAGTTCCCGGACCCGGTCTCTAAAGCTAGCACCGCTAACGACCTCACGAACGAAATTGACAAGTTAGATTATGGCAACGACAAGGCAAATGAGAGCGAAAAGGTAGATTCGGCGTCGGAGGGGTCGATTGTGAAGGATGAAGAAGGGCAGTTCGTTAATGGAGAGCCGGTGATTACGTCTGGGTTGGATGTGTCCAAATATGTTGTGGATATTAGAGATGATGGAGATCCGGCCTTGACGTTTAGGTCGATTACGATGGGGACGGTCTTTGCTGGACTCGGGGCGGCTTTGTGTCAAGTGCGTGGTAGTTGAGACGAGCAACCGAGGACGAGAGTACTAACGTCGTTGGGGTTGTAGATCTATCAATTCAAGCCGGTCACGATGACAGTGTCGACGGTCTTTTTACTTCTGTTGATTTATTCCGTCGGGACTGCGTGGGCCAAGTTTTTGCCCACTAAGGAGAAGGTTGCCGGGACACGATTTGAGTTCTTGGGCCCTACACTCAAAGTGGTTAACCCCGGACCTTTTGGCTTGAAGGAAGTATGTGTATATCTCTGTCTCTTTCCTCGCGGTATCTGACAACAATATTTTTCGCATTAGCATGTTGTGGCTTCCCTTGTTGCCTCAACTGCCGCAGCTCAGAGTACCGCCGTCTTGAACTTTGCTGTACAGAGAGTGAGCTATTATTTCTTTTGTTTTCGAGGGTCTATTACTTATAGGCGTTTCAAGCTTTATTACGATACCAACGTCGAAGCCACCACCGCGGTCCTAGCTACCTTCTCCACCGCTTGCTTTGGGTGAGCTCACTCCATCTTCCTTGTATACCACAAACTGATTGTCAAAGGTACGGCTTGGTTGGTCTTCTTCGTCCCCTCACGGTTTATCCCTCTGAGATGGTTTATTGGTTTGTGAGTATTTAATTCTAATTCTCACACTCGAACAGCACTGATAAGCCATTAGAACCTACCCACCGTTTCCATTTTCCAAGGTAAGCTCGCCGAACTTCATAGAAGAGTGACCTCACTCACGATATAAATATAGCCCTCCATTTTGATACGGCAGGAAACGCAAAGCGTGTCAAGCTCTTCTGGATCGCTTTCACGGGAATGTTCATCTACGAAGTCTTCCCGTCTTATATCTTCCCATTGCTCAATGGGTTCAGCATATTCTGTTTGGCATCTCAGCATGCTTCACCTAAAGTCGTCGACGTATTTACTAATTTATTTGGCGGATCGAATGGTAATGAGGGATTGGGATTCCTCAGCGTCTCGTTCGATTGGCAGTATATCGGCTCTTCGTAAGTTCTCCGACAATGCCTTTCAATGAACCTTATTTATGGATTTTCTCAGATTCATGAGCTACCCGTTGATCCAACAAGGTATGTTATTATAGTACGAGTTGAAGTGCATATCAAACTAACGACATCCAGCCAATTCTTGGATTGGCTACGCTATTTGTTATATTGTTATTATAGCTCTTTATTACTCTAACACCTGGGGTGTAAGTGTCCGAGTCGACTTCGTCGAGTCATACACTAACGCCCAGCTCGTTTTCCAGTCACTCGCCTATCCTATGTTATCAACCTCATTATTCGCCTCCAATGGCTCTATTTATCATCAATCTGTTGTATTTGGTTCTTCCTTCCAGTTGAACGAAACTGCTCTCGAAGAAGTTGGATTACCAGCTCTGACTGGATCCAATGCTTGGCATAGTTTGACCGCCAATCTCGCTGTGAGATTCTTCCTGCTTCCCGAGCGAACCTTAAAACTGAACTTACGATCGCAGATTGGTGGTTTAATCTCGCATTGTATATTCTTTTGGGGACCATACGCTGTGGACTCCTTTAAACTCGCATATAATAGAAATCAGCCCGACCCACATTATCAGGTACGACGTTTGACCAGCTGGATCAGAGGGATTGCTCATTTTTTGATTCTAGGCCATGAAGAGGTATAAGGAAGCGCCTTGGTGGTGGTACCTCATCCTTCTCGTGTTCGCCTTTGTCGCTGGTCAGTCCAGCGAACCCCTGTTTCAATTATATGGAGCTCATTCCAAGCTAAGGTCTGATCGTCGTGCTCAAGGGTCAAACCACTTTACCCTGGTGGTCCTACATCGTGGCTTTACTAGTTGGAGCATTCATTACGGCAAGTCAATACCTCTCACCTCGTTCCACATGATTAACCGACTTGACCAACAGCCTTTCTCTACTCTTCTGTTCGCTAGGATGGGCAATGGTATCGCTACTAATCAACTAATGAAGATGGTCGCAGGAGCCGTGAATCCTGGCAGACCTGTTGCAAACCTCTATGTCAGTCGTTCCCTCTGTCATCTAATAGGTCAGTCAACTGAGGTGATCGGTAGTTCTCGATGTGGAGTCATGATGTTGTATCCACGTCTATTGGTTTGGCTGGTGACCTCAAGATGGGTCAATACCTCAAGATTCCTCCTCGTGTCATGTTCTTAACCCAGGTCTGGGGAACTATTCTGGGTGGGTTATCACTACGTCATACTCTGACGTCTTTCGACTGATATTTTTACTCGTCCTGAATTAGGCGCCATGGTCAATTATGGTGAGTAATCTCGACGTTAGACGCTGAATCATCGTATTAACCGACGATCATACAAAGTGGTCATGATCTCTGTAGTCACAGCCCAACGCGAGATCCTACTTGATCCTGTAGGAACGAACATCTGGAGTGGCCAAGTCGTACAAAGCCTGAACAGTCAAGCTGTGACTTGGTCATTAGCGAAGCAACTCTATGGATTCAAAGGTCCTTATTGGATCATCCCAATAAGCTTGGTAATCGGAGTAGTACCGACATTCTTCCAATGGCTCATTGCCAAGGTGAGCAAGTTACGAAAATGAATACAATTATCACCACGTTGGCTGAACACATAAACCGTTCCAGCGATGGCCGAAAATCGGACCTGTACAAGTCGATACTGTGATCCTTCCGATCATTTATATGGTGAGTCTCGGCCCTGGGCATTTTTCTCTCGAGCGAAGCGGAGATTTACTGACAACTCGTTGGGCCATGGCACATCAAGTATTCCGCGTGGATGTATGTTGGCGTAAACTCTATCATCACCTCGTGCATTATCGTCGGCCTCGTGTCTCAATTATGGCTGAGGAAGCACCATCCAGGATGGTATAAGAAATACAACTACATCCTTGGAGGTGCTTTGGACGGTGGAGCTCAGGTCATGATCTTCATCTTGTCCTTCGCCGTATTTGGTGCCTCTGGTGCTCCCAAGCCTTTCCCTACGGTAAGTGGCGCAACCCTTTTTGAGCGATGCCCTTAATGATGTCATCTCGAATTAGTGGGCCGGGAACCCAGGCAAGGGTAACGTTGATTATTGCAACGGAAACGGAGCTTTGGATTAAGGATCCAAGGAGCAATCCGATAATAACGCGTCGAGCAGTGTAGCAAAGATGTAAGACTATCCCTGTTGTATCAAATGTAAATTGAATACAAGGTCATTTTGGAATATCGATTTCGATCGTCCGACCGACACGCGGAGATGGGTCGTGGGTACAGCGCCTACTAGTATTTGAACACAAGGACAGAGCTAAACACGGCTAATTATGCCGTGAGCGGAATCTATAAATTGTCGAAGGGAAGACCGGAAGGACGGAAGAGTTCCATGATCACAGGCGGAAGGGTTCTCGAATTCCAAGCAGTACAGCACCCCGGAAAATCACATCGGAGAGNCCTTCATTCATTACGCAGTAGGGTACTCATGAGTAAGGTGTGACTGCCCTCAAACCAAATAAAGGTAAAGAGCAGAAAGCAACGCCGTAGGATCGTGGCCACCGCATGTTCTTCAAAAGCAGCGTCGCCTCCCACTGAAAACACTACGTGTTTGTGCTCAGCCATTTCGCTATGTCGCCGTACAGGATTGCGGACGCAGCTCGTATCTCTCCATTTCCTAGGACAAATCCTACGGCACAAGAACACGGAGGTCCTCTTGATGCTACATCATCATCAACGAATTTGGCTTCGGGATCATCATCGACAGGGTCGTCGGGGGGGAGGGTCTCCTTCCAAAGCAAGGTTGGTCGCGGAAGCAGCGGCTGCTGTAGCTGCCGCTAACGCCAGTCGTTCGTCGACGAGAAATGCGGATAGATCGATGACGGGGAATGGGAGGCAGGGGCAGCAGACCGAAGAGAGGTTCAATATAGGAGCACCGAAGAATCCAAAGACCTTTTTGAGACGAAATTGGAGGGGAGCGAGGTCGGCTAGGGCAGCGTTGGATGGTATCGACGAAGGTAAGACAGATATCAGCTATAAGTTGGTGAAACAAGCCGAAACTCAGAGCTGATACTGCTTATGCGTTCTAGGTGTCCCGAATTATCCTCCGCCGTCATTCCAAGAAGCGACAGGAATACCATTCGCAGCGTCGACTTTGACTCTGCTGGCACAGTCCTCCACTTCCTCCATGTCTACAGATCCCTCACCGACAGTACCTCCATCTGCAGCGGAACATCAGCTTAGCCAATCGGAAAGCGAGTCGACGCTAGGTCGATCTTCCCCAATCGAGACGCCCTCCGCGTCAGAATCCGAAGACTCTCTCGAGATTATCTCTCCACAACCTAGGGAGGGGTACGGCCACCACCACGGGATAGAATTCCCAGCATGTCCAAGCCCTTCACTCTCGTATACTACTGCCGCCACGAGTACGACACCATCCCCTGACTCACATACGTCGCGTGGCAGGGCGAAAACCAAGATGGCTAGTAAACTCGATTTGAATGATTCGGCTGATGAGCAGGACGAGCCCGAGCTTGAAGTTGACCCGGGAATGGTTAGGTCTTCGACGAAGAAGAGATTTTTGTCGTTATCCCCCCTGAGGACATTGTTTCCACCGAAACAACAACAAGCCTTCCAGTCTAGGGCGCTTTCAGCTCATCCTCCTGGAACGTCGCCGTATTCAGCGCCGCGTTCAAACACGCATTTCTTTAGAAGCACGACTTCGCTCGCGTCGTCTTCTGTCCTTCGGTTTCCGAACTTTGGGGCGTCGACGTTGACGCTTACGGGGAATAATAGTAAGAAGCAGCAGCAGGACGACGTGAAGTCTGTTAGTGGAAAGTCGACTAGGAGGTCGCTGTTTCCTTCGATGAGTAGGGAGAAGGAGAAGCAGAGAAGTGAGGATGAGAGATCTGATGATGAGAGTATTGATTCTTGGGAGTTTCTAGGGAGAGATGGAGAAGTTGAATCTTTTGGAGAATCAAGGAGGATCGATTGTGAACCAAGGAGTTTGATGGCTATGATTGGTGGTTCGGTACCAGAAAGTCCTAGTCCTCGTTCGCCGACGATTTCGAGCTCTGGGGAGCTTTCGCCGACTCGTAGTCTGAGCTTCACATACGGAGCTACACCAGCTCCTAGTGTTTTGTCTCTTGTACCGACAGTCAGCTCGTCGCCGCTGCCGCCGTCGAGTCCTGCACCTCCGACTCCTCAATTTCCACCCTCTTCACCTCCTACGACGGCACCGACGGCGTCATCGTGGACAGAGCCGCATCCACTTTCGTTGAGGGATAGGAAAATTCAAGAAACTATTCAACCGCTGTTGAATCGAAAAGGGAGGAAGAACGGGAATGGGCATCATAGGTCGAAAACTGCTCCTACTCCAATCATCGTACCAACACCCCCTGTGACACCTGGTGCTGGACCACCGGTCACTCGAGTCCGAACAAGGATGAACCAAGTCGTTAATAACAATCAACAAAACGACCAGCAGGAACAGGAACAAGATCCGGTTGTTGCGGAGCCTCCTACATGTGGAGTTGAGACTGTTGCATCGTCTACTACAGCTGATGTGGAAGAACAGCAAAACGAGGAGCTAAGCGCTGCGGAGAGAGGTGATGAGGAGAATGCTCGTGAGTTGCAGAGAGCCTTGGATACGCCACTACCTTCGAGTCCGGTTCAGTCGTCGGCAATGATTTCGTTGGGGACCCCTTCAGCTCCTCCTGTCAATGCGTCTACATCTGCATCATCGTCGCCATCTTCCGTCAACATCAGCATCTCTTCGCCGACTACGCCCGTGCCAGCTCGAGGTCGAAATATGTTGGGTGCCGAAAGTGATGGTGGTGTACAGCCATTATCGCCGGTGGCACCAGCGCTAAAAATGGGCGTCATGATAGACACACCCACACCAGTACGGAAACACGCCGAAACAGTTGAGTGTGTTTGTAAACATCACTCTGCACTCCCATCAAAGGCTACAAATACTGCTATTGCACACCCCTCCTCACGTTCGCCTTCGCCTCTTGCTTTTCCTCCCTCTTTCAAACATTTTGATATGACGCCTACGATGTCTTCTACTCCTCGACTTGGTGGTTATCGTCGACATTATCAGGGAAGGCCACTGCCTAGGCCACCTCCACCCCCACCGACATATGCGTCATTGGAAATGCCTCCGCCGCCGATGAGGAATGCGGTTGTGGATTCGATTTATGCTGGTCATGAAGCGTTTATCCCTTCCTCAGGTAGCCCAAACACCACTCTGGTTCCGGAGGGTCTTTTGATTGACCTTGAAAATACCGATGATCCAGATATTAGCGGATCATGGACACCTCCTTTCGAGGATGTGTCGCACCAGCAGTTACATCTTGCTTCTCCGCCTATTACGCCGCGACGTGCATCTCCCATTAGTTCATTGACGAATTCGCCGGATTTGAATTCTGTTCGGTCTCTCCCTCTGTCTTTCTCCTCCGCAAATGTCTCATCACTCAGCGGATTGTCGGAGATGACAGAGTTGGAGATACTCGCGGCGACGCTGGGAGATAATCATCATGGCGGTGATAGTGGCCGGGGCGTTGATGATGGTGATCCGAATGACTACGAGGTGGGTACATGTTCTGATCCCTTCAACTGGGTTTAATGTAGTCTTTCGATTCAGACATTGTTACTCATTTTCCGAGTTTTTAGGACCTGCTGATGCGGCCCGAAACAGCAACATCGTCAACATGGGCTCGAGTGCCAGCACTGATGAGCCCAACGTGTCACTCACCGGGCGTGTGGAGGTTGAACGAAGGAGGGTCACAGCGGATGGGCGTATCAAGTTGAAGATGAATATGTTTGGGGTTTCTGTGAACCGGTGTGGGATCTGCATCTCGCAGTTTAGGGAGGGCCAGCATGGGAGTATGAGCCCTTTATGCCGACATATTTTCCATGAAAATTGTTTGAGGCAATGGCTCGTTAGGAGCAAGACTTGCCCGTTATGCCGTATCAGCCTGGATTCTGGAAATCATTGATATGCGCTTTGCTATTTTGTTTGGACGATCTCTCTGCATTCTCTGTTCATTTCTCCTGGGTCATTTTGGATGTTCATCAGCCTCAGCATTGACTTGAATTGTTGTACTACACGAACCTTGGTCTGTTTGCAATTGAGAGGGCACATTACACGCGAGCGCCGAGCGACTGAGTGAAAGGGAAGGAAGTCACGTGCATGCCAGTACCCACTACACGTGATGCTCACCACTTCGAACCCGACCGAGTCCATTCCTCTTCCCTGGATTTTTTTTGGTTCGTTGTATCCTTTCCAGAAACTCAACCTTGTGAAAGCGAGTACTGAAGTATTGAAGCCCGGCTAGCCGTAAAATTCAAAGAAGAGTCATGCTCAGGACACCTCCATGTTTGTCATTGTTTGAAGTCAAAGACTATGATGTTGGCAAGCTTGGACCGAACTGAAGGTCCAGAATACACTACTGTCAGTGGTCACCTCTTTTCCTTAATGACGCGTTTCCGGGCGTATGCAAGCGATAGCGACAGCAGTGGAGAGGAGGACCAGCGGCCGGCACGCCCACTACCGTCGAAATCAGCCCAACCACCAAAACCCGTCGAGGAACCAGCCGAACAAGAATCTGCCGACGAGGATGAAGAACTCAGTGAATCTGAAGCTTCAGGCTCGGAGTCCTCCTCCTCAGAAATGCATGAAGATGAGCTTGCTGTTGTCCCACGGGCTGGCGCTACTTTACGGAAAAGAAACGCCTTGGTTCAAGATGAAGATGGCGAAATACGTTATGCACATGAAGTTTCAACGCGTGCAGATCCTACAATAATACCTTGGGCTCAACGACTTGGAGTGGACGCGCAGAAGATGCATGTTATGCAGACCTCGCTATTTCGTATGCCTGAAGAGGCCGCTGCACTCAAGGCTTTGCAGCAGGACAGCGGGCCTAGAACCTCTCGCAAGCGCCTAGAAATAACGTCGCCACCCAAGGCGCTACCTAGAAAGCACGGAAGAGAATCTGATATCGATGCTCTCAGGTCTGACTCCCGAGAGGTTCGTGTGCAACAGGAATACGCCGCTTCAGAAATCTCAATATACTACAGAGACGTTCTTTCGCTCATGAGCCTGGACCACCAACATTCAGGCCTTCTCGAAAATACGCTAGGGTAGACAAGACATCGTCAATAGCTAACGATCGTGAAGGGTCTTACGTTGATGCTGGTCTTGCGTTGGGTCGATCATTCCGCGTCGGCTGGGGGCCAGGGGGAACATTGGTTCATCTCGGTAGTATATGTAGTCCAAATTCAACCTCGTAAGGCAGAACCTATCTCGTATCTCCATTTACTGAGATTAGTCCTAGTTCATCAGCCAATTCCTCCACACTGCACCTTACCAACACATCTGCCCTTCTAACGACGAATGCAGTCAATAACTCAAGTGTAGCTGGTTCATCAGACAATTCCCCCACTGCTCTGTCCTCCAAACTCCTCCAACACCATTTAACCCATACAAATATCGCTCCCGACACCTTCGGTGTGCCATCAGCGTTCCCCGAGCCCATCGCATCCTCATCATCATCCGTTCCCCCGGACGCCACTCCCGCTTCCTCCTCATCCAAACACCTAAACTTTGCCTCCTTTGCATCCTTATTCCCATCTACAGATCTCTCCAGCCCGGCCATGCTATTCCGGTTGGGCGTATCACTATTTGATCCTATAGACCTCCGGCTTGGAAACCAGCGCAATTCATCATCACTTACAGCCCCTCCGGCCATCACTCCGGATATTTACAACAGGGTCACTTTACTTCGCAGGAAAGCTGCTCTTGGCCATTGGCTCGAAGAAGTAGTGAAACCCAACATTGAGTCTGACCTACGAACTAAGGCCAACGGACTCGTTTCTGGTGGTATGTATTGTATCCACAATCGACCCTTTGATCGTTTAATTAATCACCAAACACCAGGTGCTTACACTCCTGCTGACGCAGCGTTCACCCACCTTACGGGTCATCAAATAGAAAAAGCTTGCGCAATATCCGCTGATGGGGGTTACCTCAAACTCTCAACTCTCATCAGTCAAACCGGAGGTGACGACATCTTCAAAGACGATATCCGTGAACAACTTCGTGTTTGGAAATCCGAGAAACTTGGACCCGGAGCGGGCACAGGTTTCGGTAGCGGTTTAGTCGGAAGAGGAGTCTGGAAAGTTTATTCCCTTTTAGGAGGGATCCTGGATAGTGATGAAGAGGAGTTGGCAGATAAAGATGCTGATGTGTGCTCTGGCTTGGATTGGAAACGGGTGTTTGGGCTATGTCTTTGGTATGATCAAGGACTTGAAGCGTCTATCGCCGATGTTGTCCGATCTTACGAAAGTCTTATTTCGCGTCCGTCCTCGGCGAAACCGATAGCGAAACCATTGCCACCGTGGTTATTGGACGTTCAAAGAAAAAAATTGCCGGCTGCTTTGTTTGCTAAATGGAGCAACAATCGAGCTGCGAACAGCGCTGAACCTGACGACCCGCTCTATGCATTGATCAAACTACATGCTGATCCTGCACTATCTCTATCCACTGCTCTCAACCCGCTATCTTTTTCTTCATCATTGATGGAAGCCGGGATCGGAATGTGTTGGCATCTATACA
>JANIEX010001095.1:0-13564 GCA_027627405.1 Leucocoprinus birnbaumii | reverse complement strand
GGGTAAAGGCAGGTCGAACACGGATAGTTTCGCCGACGCCAGCCAACCCCGGACGTGCGTCAGCATAGCGTCGCCAGCAGGAGTGCCGAGAGCTTGAAGTCCTTGATGGTAGAGAGAGACTAAGTAAGGGTCGACCGGACGGCCTGAAGTAGTGGTGTTGTAAACAGGAGTTTGCGACATAGTAGAGAAGGAAAGTAGTGGAATAAGGGAGAGAGGGAAGGACTTAGTCGATTTCGAGTGGACGTCTTTTAAAGGCCATCCGAAAAAGATTTTAAAGTTAAGAAGCGCCCGGTTCAACAGAAACGGCGAACTCGAGGGTAACATAAGTTGAACTTCTCGAAATCGCTAGAACGACGCGTGTTCCAGGCAGCCTCTCTCTCTATTACTCGTGCAGCAGAACATTATATTACAACAGCAGTTTTTAGAGAGTAATCTCTCGCGCCTATGAAGGACTAGCGACTAAATTAATCGCGAGAACCCTCAGATCCGACACGAGATCCATAGCAGTGATCGCGAAGTGTGGCTAATAATAGTCACGGCCGGAGCCGGTGCCCGAAGCAGTACAGTGGATCCTGCCTCAATAAGGCAAGGTTCTAGATTGTTCCAAGGCACGTTTTCGGTATGACTCAGAGCCAGTCCCGAATAGGAGGAGCTTTTGCTAATTCATGGCAAACCGCTCCCACAGCCCGAATAGGGAATCGCGAGCACTACTCAGCAGACAAAAATGGATAGGCCGAGATCACCGATCATCGATCCAATCAGCAATAGCTAAGAATGAGCAGTTGTCGCATTCTCTAGTGATCACAGCAGTCTAGTACATAGAGGAACAATACAGGGTTCGCCAGCAGTGAGTCCAGTACCTTCAAAGAGACTGAGGGCAGTCATCTATAGTGAGGGGGAGATGTGACGGCACAAAACCTTTTGGCCGTGTATTCATGCGAAATAATACAGTATCGCACTTAATCATCCACTCTCGAGTACTTCATGTCGAAGATCTCACACTATAGAAAGACACAATTCCAATCGCGAAGTCATCTCGCGAGCTCTCTCGAGGCAGTCAAATCAGAGTAGCTACAGCTATAGTATAACATCGAGACTTAGCAGCAGCGGTCGGGGTGTATAACTTATGACTAGTAGCGATCTCACCCTTTCAATAATGGGCTATGATCCGCTGTCATCACAGTTGATTGAAGTGTCGTCACGGAACTCAGTAGCGAGTGCGACTCTAATCCGGTATTACTATCTATAGTGATCCCCATCAGTGACATCAGTATCATCTCTTCAGCTCGCGACATTCAGGGAAAGAGCATGTTCGCGATCGCAGATCTCGGTACAACAGTTACAGCTATCCGTTTGACTTAGCAGAGCTCACTAGAGTTTACTCTCGAATATCACAGACAGCAACCAGGTAGCAACCGGTGTATCTATAACCGGGCCGAGCACTAGCTAGATCAAACAAGTTAGTAACGCCCCTGAACTAGGATCATCGGACAAGCTATCGCTAGTCAGTCAGATCTATGCTGGGGTCCTATAGACTCCGTTATCTATCACCAGACCACTCGCGAGAGACGCTCACGCGTTTCGAGAAATCAGATGTTAAACACAGATATTCCTATTGGCCGATACCCTAATACTTACAAATCTATCTCGGTATTATTGTAAAATTTCTCCTTTGTATTTCTCCGTTTTTCCGTCTCTCGAGCAATATAAAAACCCATCTCGAGAGCGTGGTCTAGCAAGGAATCTCACCTGCTAAGGCTACGCTTAGAGATCGTACCAACGAAATCTGAGTGTGTAGTAAGAAGCGACCTGAGCATCCTTCGGTCTTAGACCAACTTCAGAGAATAAAACGCTTTCGCGAAACCAGCAGTAGCTTCAGATTCATACAAGTTCAGAAGTGTGAAGTGATCCTGAAAAGATCTACAGTCGTAGTATTGCAGCTAGTATCTCGAGGACTATAGAGTCAAGGTGCTAGTCAGTGCTAGTCTAGTGTGATAGTGTTGGTAGTCTCGAGAAGCGAACTCGTGAGACCAATCTATTACCTTCATATTTCTAGAGGGATTTGTAGTTGTGCTCGCAACATAACGCGGATCTTAAGTCAGCTCGGTTGTAGTGTGTGTTTGTTCTCTACCGCAGAAATATCCTCTCTCGAGAACGTATTCTCGATATCGCGCATTATCTATTACATTTTACCTTCTCGCGAAATACCTTTATATTGATTTACCTCCCCACGCACTCGTTCGGTCGCAGAATTGTGATTGACGCCAGTCCCCTATCACTACAAGTGCTCTCTATTACATTTCTGCCCCCACATCTGGAGCCCACCGCGAGGGGAGTTTCAGTGTAAGGGTGTTTCAAAATTTCTGCGCCTTTTAACTTCACCAACGAACGTTTTCAAAAACCCACGCATCAGCGTAAAAGAACCTTTGACGAAATCGTCGCAGCAGAAATTCCAACACAGTCCAGAAATACCAAGCCAGCTCGAAAGACTGGTAACTCTAGAAAAGCAGGTTTAATACCCCGTGTTGATAATCCGGATCAGATTCTCTGGAAACGCAATCTCGAGAAAGCGCGAGCTGAAAACGAGCATCCTGCAGAGTCATCTCCGTTAACCTCACTGGCTACTACTCCAAATCAGTCTATCTATCAGACGCCTAGCTTAGGTGCTGACGACGACGTGGAACCAAACCCATTTCTAGAACAGTCGTTCAATACGAACAACCTTCCTGGTTCATTTGACTTTGCACCACAACCGAGTCAATCGCGACCAGTAGCTACTACCCAAACTTCGACTACACAGTCGATACCACCTACTACTACAAGCCAAATTCGAACTCCAGTTACAAAAATGCCTTCTTCACTTTCGATGCCTATGCCTATGAGCCAAAGCGCCCCTAAGTGGGACGGTGAAGCTTATTCGCTAAGGGACTTCATTCGAAGGTTAGAACAGCTTTTCAAAGCTACAGAAACCACTAGCGACGGAGACAAGCTCAGATGGGCTACTAGCTACGTCGATGCAGAAATATATGACATCTGGACCAGTTTCGAGGAGTACTACAAAGAAGACGCCACATGGCAGGGCTTTGTAGAGAGACTCAAAATCGAGTATCCAGAGTTAACAGAAGAGGAGCAAGGCTCTATGGAGCAGCTCAAGAAAATATGTCAGCAGTTCAGAGGCCTCACTATGCAAGACGGTCGAGAGCTACTTAACTTCAAGCGAAAATTCCTATACATGGCTCAAAAGTGCTTACAGGCGCCAGCCGTGACAGGCAATCGCGAGTTAGTAGAACTCTTCCTGAGAACGCTAGATGAGTCCTTTAGACAAGCCCTTGATAATAGACTTAAAATTCAAGGCAAAATTAGAGTAGTCCAAGATGGACGACTCAGAACAGAGGACCCTTATGAACTTAGTGATGTTATCGAGATGGCAGTTCAGCTAGCTAATGGTCACTCAGTATCTAAGGCATACTCTTTTGATGGACCAAGCAGTAGCGGAGTGACGACTAAGGTCGATGTCAATTCGCGAGCGCCAGTTAGGTTCACTAAGCAGGAAGCCAATCAGCCGCCGGCTAACTTAGGTTTACCGGACGTTGAGCAACTTCACGAAGAGATTAACAATCTCAAAACCATGACTCAGGAAACTGAGAGACAGAGAGAAAGGCACGAGCGTTCGATACAGAGTGCTATCGATTCGCTCAGAGCTATGATTCAAAGTAAAGGGACAAGTCAGCCGTGGTCAGGGCGCCCAAGTAATAATAATAGCGAGAGCGATAACCCTCGCCCAGTCAGAAAATGCTATTATTGCCATGACCCTAGGCACATGTTCTTACACTGCCCAGTAAAGGAAGAAGACGTTAAACATGGTCTTATCGAAGTCAGAGGGTTTAGTGTTCGCTTCGCGAATGGAGACGCTATCCCTACTGAGCACGGATTATCTATTAAAGAATGTGTTAAGAAATTCTTGCCAGCAGGTCTCGCGAACTTAATCCTTCTCGAGACGGATCCGTCGATGATTAGTGCTCTAGATCTCGATATAGTTCCTGATACTGGAAGTTTTGCAGCAGTGCACTCACAAATGGCAGTCAGTCAATCTGGTAGTTCCAGTAGCTACCGCGTACGAGAGACTCAAGAAATTGACGCTCTCAAGAAACAGATCAGTAAAATGACTTCGCTACTTCAAAAGGCCGGTATCGAAGAATCTGAGTCAGAATCTGAAGAGGAACTGAGTGTACTACTTAGTAAACTCGCGAAGCAGATGTCTCCGAAGAAAGTAGATAAAGCCTCTAGTAAGAAGAAGTCGGGTTTCTAGAGAGTCCAATGAAGAAGTCAACTTCTGAAAAGAAGGTTCGCTTTCAGAAATACAGGATTTCGGAGGACAACGATAATGAGAATCAGTCAGAAGAATCAGATACAGAACAGGGGAGTCAGCGAGAGACTAGGTCTTCAGCCACCAAAAAGGCTGAATTCCCCTATAGGAAGGTACCCCAAATGGTACCGGTGGTTGAAGTTCCTCCTATACCAGCTCGGTATATGAGGCAAATACCTAGCAAAGCGCCTGTATACAGATACAAGGCCCCAGTAGAAGATGGGATTGACCCCAATTCCATCGCAGAACGTATTCTCGAGAGTGAAGTCAAGTTGACTTCGCGAGAGCTAATGGCTGTTTCGCCTAAGGTCAGAGCGGCTACTAAGAATAGCATAGTAGCGAGAAGGACTGAGGTCGAAGATGAGGAACAGTCAGACAAAGAAGCTTTCGCGAAAGCACCGTCTCGAGAAGTCACAGCAGCAATTATAGAGATCAACCAGTTAGAAGCACCATCGATAGTGGCCGGTCAGGTATTGGATGAGGATGGGCGCTCAGTAGACGCCTGGACTATCTCCGATCCTATAACTCAGTATCTAGCTACGTTGACGCCAGAACAGAGGACGCACCAGGTGTTCTCTATAGAGGCCCCAGCAGTAGTAAAAGAGGCGGCTCAGGATATGACTTCGCTACGAGTCATTCCTACACTTATCAATGGTGTCAGAGAAGAAGAAGCTATTCTAGATAGTGGATCACAGATAGTTTCTATGCCTCGCGAAGTAGCGACGGCCTGCAAGTTGACTTGGGACCCCAACCTGTGCATTAATATGCAGAGTGCCAATGGTGGGATATCTCAGACTTGCGGTCTCGCGAAAAACGTACCGTTCACCTTTGGTGAAATCACAGTTCTATTACAAGTCCATGTGATGGAACAGGCGCCCTACAATGTATTATTGGGTCGACCGTTCGATGTGATCACCCAGAGCAGGATTGTTAATGAGCGAGATGGTACTCAGATGGTCCATATAGAATGTCCTAACTCAGGAATAAGGACCTCGATACCTACGTATCGCAGAGGAGAACTACCTAAGGCGCTTAGCGTAAATTTTCAGTAGGCCTCAATGACTTCGAGCAGATGCCCGACGGAGAGGTACCTTGTATCATTTCGCTAGACGCGTCAGATCAGCCATTCATTAGCGAAGTGCTATTAGCTACTACGTCTACTCTCGAGAATGACGAAGTCAAACTATTGTACTTAGCTAAGAGTCTAGAATCAGAGACAGTGCCAGAAAGAGACATAGTCACTAAATTTCTTCAAGAGCTACAACCGAATTCAGGGCTCTCGAGAAGTGTAGTAGCTATGGAAGAAGTAGATACAGCAGATGACCCGGTCCTGTGTCTCGCGAAGAAATATAAACCAGTGGCACTGAAAGTAAAGCCAGTGCTAGGGGAACTTCCCGAGCGCTTCAGGATAGTCAGAGATATCAAGGGAAAACCTCTCGCGAATCTGCCAAAGTTACCAGTACGACCTCCAGAGTTCGAGCCAGAAGGAAGGTACACTCTAGAGAGGAAGGAAAAATTGGACTTAGTGCATTCAGAGGATTTCCTTTGGCCAGAGGAGCGAAAATTGATGCATTGGCTAATAGCTAAACAGAATCAAGCTTTCGCTTGGGACGACACTGAGAGAGGAAAATTCAAGGAAGAGTACTTCCCTCCAGTAGATATCCCTACAGTACCTCATACCCCTTGGGTAGAAAGGTCTTTCAGAATACCTCCAGGCATATATGACGAAGTCTGTAAAATCATTAAGAGAAAAATAGACGCCGGAGTATATGAGCCCTCGAATTCATCATACCGCTCGCGATGGTTCTGTGTCATCAAGAAAGATGGCAAGAGCCTTCGATTAGTGCATAGTCTCGAGCCTCTTAACAGAGTCACGATTGCGCACTCGGGATTACCTCCAGCTACAGAAGAGTTAGCTATGCACTTTGCAGGCAGAGCTTGTAATGGCATTCTTGACTTATATGTAGGATATGATGAACGAGTATTAGCAGAGTCTTCGCGAGACCTCACAACGTTTCAGACGCCATTCGGTGCACTCCGACTAGTGACATTACCTATGGGTTGGACTAATTCGGTGCCTATCTTTCACGACGATGTTACTCACATCCTTCGCGAAGAGATTCCGGAGTTCACTATGCCCTATATAGATGATGTACCTATAAGAGGACCAGCCACTCGCTACGAGTTGGAAAATGGCGATTGTGAAGTCCTTCGCGAGAATCCAGGTATCCGAAGATTCGTATGGGAACATATGAATACAGTCAATAGAATATTAGAGAGAATGAAATATGTCGGCGGCACGTTCTCGGGGCCAAAGACTACAATATGTGCAGATCATATCACTATTGTAGGATTTGACTGCTCGTACAAAGGCCGTAGACCAACAGCAGATACTATTGGGAAGATCTTGCGATGGGGACCTTGTGAAGATACTACAGATGTACGCGCCTTTCTCGGTACAGCAGTGCAATGTAGGAATCATATTCCAGGTTTCGTGACTGTAGCAGCTCCTCTATATGAAGTCGTCAAGAAGGACGTACCTTTCGAGTGGGGACCTTTACAACAGCAAGCGCAAGATCGACTTAAGAAATTAATTCAGCAGTGTGTACATACTAGAAATCCTAAGTTCCCAAGTGATCAACCAGTAGTACTGGCAGTGGACACCTCTTGGAGAGCAGTAGGGTACTATATATATCAGAGAGACGAGCTAGAGCCAAAGATAGTTCACTATGTGAAGTTCAATTCGCTATTACTGACTCCGAGACAACAACGCTACTCGCAGCCAAAGCGAGAGCTATATGGTCTAATGAGAGCTTTGATGGTCGAGACCTATCTGTTAAAAGGGTGTCGAAGCCTGATTGTTGAGACAGATGCTAAGTATCTACAAGGCATGCTCAATAATCCAGGGAAAATGCCTAATGCGACCATAGATAGATGGGTGGACTATATCAGAACGAACTATTTCTTTGAACTAGTTCACAAGAAAGGGAAAACTTTCGGACCAGATGGTCTCTCGAGAAGGCGGTGGTATCCTGGTGACCCCATTAACGAGATCTTTGAAGATGAATCAGACGATGACAGAGGAGAAATCACTGTCACTAAGGCAGACCCAGAAGATGAGGATCCCTTAGCGTTTGAGGAATTTCAGGATGAAATAGATACTCGAACAGGGTACTACAAGGCTGCTCTAGAGAGTGACCCTATATACAGCATAGCACTTGATATGGCTAAGTCCGACTTAGAGAAGAGGCGGTCAGTTAGCCTAGAAGTGACAACTCCAGAACCAGTCAGAGTTTTCTTGAAAGCCACTACAGACTTAGAAGCGAGTCAGTCTAGTAGCGAGAACTCTAATATCAGTATCGAGGACGACCTGAATGATGACCTAGTAGCTTATGATGATCACAGACGATCTGAGCACGCGAAACGTCTAGACGCTCGTCTCGAGAAAATCAGAGAGTATCTCGCGAATAAGCCAAAGGAGATGAGCTTAGCCAAAATGGATAGCGAGCAAGCTAAATTCATGAGGGCAGTATCACACTTTTGGTTAGATAAAAAAGACGGCAAGCTATATAGAAAGACCGGTGGTGGTAGCTACCCGCAGTTAGTGATACCTCCTGAGCATAGGATGAGACTACTGAGGTCCTGTCATGACGAAATGGGACATCGAGGTGCTTTCGCTACTGCTCGATTATTACAGCAGAGATTCTGGTGGCCTGAGATAGAAGAGGATGTGACTTGGTATGTCAAGTCATGTCACTTGTGTCAAGTCCGTCAGAAAATGGCTCTAGAGATGCCTCCAGTAGTGACACATACGCCTTCTATATTCCAAGTACTACATGCAGATACAGTACATATGACTCCACCGTCAAATGGGTGTAGCTATATAGTACATGGGAGGTGTGCTTTGTCGTCATGGATGGAAGCGAGAGCACTCAGAAAAGAAAATGCCAAGACCATAGGGGAATGGCTTTTCGAAGATATTATTTGCAGATGGGGCAGCCTAGTCAAGATAGTGACTGACAATGGTTCGCCTTTCAAGAAAGCAGTCGGTTGGCTTAGCGAGAAATATGGAATAAAGGGTGTAACTATATCCCCCTACAACTCGCAAGCTAATGGTACTGTCGAGAGACCTCACTGGGACTTAAGACAAATGCTATTTAAAGCTACCGACGGAGAAGTCAGAAAATGGTACTGGTCGCTACACCAAGTTATGTGGGCAGACAGGATCACTATTCGAAAAGGCACGGGATGCTCGCCTTACTTCATGGTAACAGGCGCCCACCCGACTCTACCTTTAGATATAGTAGAAGCTACATGGCTAGTGAAGTATCCAGCCCAGATGATAGATACGACAGAGTTAATAGGCTTGAGAGCATTAGCGCTCGCGAAGCATGTGTCTCATGTAGAGGAGATGCGTTCGCGAGTGACTAAGGAGAAGATCAGACGCGCGCTTCAGCTCGAGAATGACTGGAAACACAAAATCAAGGAGTTCGATCTAAGGCCGGGAAGTCTGGTCTTGGTGAAGAACTCTGCTATAGAGATGTCAGCAGACAGGAAAATGAAGCCTCGCTATCTAGGACCTATGGTCGTCATTAAAAAGTTAGCAGGAGGCGCTTATATACTGTCAGAGTTGGACGGATCAGTATGGCAGAACAAAGTTGCAGCTTTCAGAGTAGTGCCCTATCTCGCGAGACGAAGTATTAAGTTCAATGACAAGGTCAAAGAACTTCTGGACTCTTCGCGAGGAGGTCTCGAAATTCTCGAGGAAAACTCGGAAAAATATGATCCAGCAGAAGATAGTGATTGAGTTTCACTCGAGATGCAAGTCAGGTTAAGAGACTCAATTGCAAAACTACAGCACAGTACAAGTGTCGAGAAAACTAGTAGAGACTCTTCCTTGACAACCTTAATAAGAGATAGAGAGTAGTAGCTAGTGGGTAGTAGAAGCTATTTCGAGAATGTGGCTAATACGGCTATGTTCCTCGACGGCGACCTTATACCCGCGAGTAGCGCTCTCGAGATCTTGAATCGCGCTAAGGACGTTAGAAGTGGATTTAATCAATCCGACTTGTAAGACCTCTCGCGAGCATGATTTGAGGAAGGAGTCCTGAAGCTCGATACCTTGTTGATAAAAGCCATTCATAGTACCGAACAAGGCATCGGCTATGTAATGGTTA
This sequence comes from Leucocoprinus birnbaumii, assembly GCA_027627405.1. Taxonomy (NCBI): domain Eukaryota; kingdom Fungi; phylum Basidiomycota; class Agaricomycetes; order Agaricales; family Agaricaceae; genus Leucocoprinus; species Leucocoprinus birnbaumii. The sequence continues at coordinate 4,021 of JANIEX010001095.1, read as the reverse complement.
GCAGCAATATTTAATAGATAGCAGAAAAAGACGACTCACCCTCTCGGACAAGGTCCTTCGTGGAATGGGCAGTAGCGGACGAAGTAATTAACTGCACAGCACGATGGTAAGCTCGACTATGAATATCCATACCTGCCACCAGGGCATAAGGAATACGCACAGTCTGGGAGCGGTGGGCCAGCTGGTTCATCACCAGCATATAGCAGTAAAACACATAGCTAGTCAGACAGTGGTTCTCGCGAAATCGTTAGTAACGAAGTTACTCACGTCAATGGCAGTAGCTACAGCACTAGCAAACTGATTGTTGGAAGGGGGAGTAACGGTGACAGTTGGACCGCTCCCTTCATCATCAACTTGCATAGGCGCCTATAGCGAGAGCGTGAGCGTCAGAAAAGCTAGTAGCGAGAAGCACTTACAGCAGGTTGAGGAGAGACTTGGCGAAGCGGAGCGTCCCCAGCAGCTAAGTTCACAATCTCGACAGGGTCATCATCGTCAAGTTCAGAGTCGACGGTCTCGGGAGAGATAGGCTGTTTGGTGCGACGACGCTGCCACTAAGCATTCAGTATTTAGAGGAGGGTACTCGCGGAAGGACGATACCTTTTTAGCAGGAACAGAACTCTTATTGGGAGTAGAGTTACTAGTAGCAGTAGCTACGGTAGTGGTCGACTCCTGAGAAGAAGCAGTAGCGGACGGCGAAGGCGCGTTAGCTACTGGCTTAGACGACTGGACTTTGTCTTGCTGAGCTATGAACGTGCGGAGCTCGTGATATTCAGACGGAAAGACATAGGTCGGGTCGACGTTGCGCTTGAAATTCTCATAGCCGCGTTTGGCCTTGTGAGTGGTCGACTGAAAGTCAAGCTTCGCGAGAGCAGCAGCGTCAATCTTGAGACGACCTAAAAATAAGGTCTTCGCGAGTAGTCAGTGACATGTCCAGAGCAGTAGCTGCTAACGTTGAACTTACAACGGGGCCATTCAAACCGTCGATAGCACTCTTGACCGAGACCTTAGTGGTCTGGTTGGCAGAGAAGCGCTGTAAGCGATGGAACGCATGAGCAACAGCATCTTGAAGTTCGATAAACGCGTTCTGCGTTTCGCCAGTAGGCTCAGTAGACATAGCAGATATCGAGAGAGCAGTAAAGGATTCTTCGAGTTTAGAAAAAGTACGAGCGATGTGTTGACGATGCATGAAACTCGCCTCCTTTTGTAGGAACCGGCGCCTGTGAAAACTCCCGCGAGGAGGACCACCAGAGCGGTTCATGGTTCGCGAGTAAACATCTCTCACTACAGAGAACGGTCTTACGGTGAAAAGTCCGCTCGCGAGACGAATTCTCGGAGAATCTGACTTAGCAGTTTGAAATTTAAGCATCAGTAGCTATCACACGCCAGGGGTTGCTGCATGTTCTAAAGCCGAAGTTGCAAATGTAACCTTATACGGAGATACTTCGTTTACGACATGTGTCTACCTCAGTAGCGAACAGGTGATACCAGCAGAATCTATACCCAAGTAGATTGTGAGGACACAATTTATTAGTGGGGGGGAGAGATAGCGAATGCGGACGTAGAATTTTTCGGCGGACTTAGAATTTTTCGGCTATCTCAGAATTTTTCGCGGACGCAATAGATATTGCGGATCAGTAGCGAAAATGAAAGGGATCAATAGCGGTGACAGGAAATGTCAATCACTGACAGTCATCTGATTGATCACTTAAGGCTGTTCTCATTCAAGTCACTCAGTAGAGAGATCACACAGATAGTTATAAGTGGCCACACAGCCGCAAGCACATATCATATAGCAGAACTCACTATCTAGAAGGCAATAAGAGCGGAATGGAAATAATACATGAAGTGAATGCCGACTAGATATGTGATAAAGTCCAAGAGAGAAGGACAAGAAGGGCGATAGCTATGATAAGATAAGGAAGATAAACACGAAAGAGGATAGCTATCTAAAGTCCTTTCTAAACAGCAGCAAAAAGATGAAAATGTACAGGGAGGTTCGCTATTTAGTAGAGTTCGAAAGCAGCAGGAAATAGGGAAGAAGCCCGTTGACTAGATACCACCGGACTTGGCCTTACCCTTACCGCCCGAGCTCTTCTTAGATCCTTTAGACTTGCTGGTCTCGGGAGCGAGGAAACGAGCGGCAATCGGGGCATGACGATCAGACCAGTTAAGAGCCGGGGGTATCGGGATATCCATCGGCCTCTCACGGAGTTCATCATGAAGCCCAACAGTAGCAGTAGCGTGTAGCGCGAAGAGACGCGCCGCCGCATCGCGAGCAGACGTGCCGGTCGGGGCAGAGAGAGCCGCACGGGCGTCAAGCATCTCCTCGGCAGCCTCAGCGCTTGAGAGCAAGCCAATTTCGGTCCAGAAATTCGGATCGGATTTGAAATATTCGTCGGCCACCAGGAGCTCTTCAGCGAACTCCGAGACGGAGTGCTGGTAGCGAGCGACGGCGCGATCGAGAGTGTGCTTAGCATGGTGAACCTCGTCCCAGTCAGAGGTAATGTGACGAAGTCGAGAAAGGACGTCTGTCATATCCAAAATAGCAGTCAGAAGAAAAAGCAACCTAGCAGCAGGGTAACGACTTACGCTGGTTACTCACGAGAGTCGGAGGACGAAGAGACTCGCTCATATTGCCCCAGAGGACAGCAAGCTTCTGTTGGGAGCAATGAGCGGAGTGCTTAGCCGCGCAAGTCCTGCAGGACTTAACGCCGGGGATCAGGCTATTCTTGGCCGCTCGCGAGATGTCAGCACCAGTGGGTTCGGCGATGCGTCCCTGCGCCTCGCAAGTCTCGGCAAAGCTGGTCACGCAGGAAAGGCATTTGAGTTCACCTGCCGTTCCCTGAAAGAAGATTACAGATCAGTCTACAGAGTATGCAGCACGTTGGTCTCGAGGAGACTCACCAAGTCCTCAAGGGACGGCTTCGCAAAGAAATGGGGCAGGAGATCAAGGAAGGGGTGACCGCTCTCGAGACCGAACAGATTGGCAACGTTTCGCTCTAAAAAGCGGTCAAGTCAGTTAAAATTGCAGTGGAAGGACCAGCCAACTTACGAGTAGCATTCTCCTTTTCTGGGACCTTGCTCGACGAGGAAGCAGCAGTAGCCTCGGTAGGTCGAGGGGCACGGGAAGTAGTTGCAGTAGTCGCTCGCGAACTTTTAGCAGCGTCCCGAGATAGATCTTCACGAGAAGTCTTGGCCGAGGGGTTGCCCTGAGGAGGCGAGGTAGCGAGACGTTTGTTCGAGATACGGGAACGAAGCGACCTTGATGGGGTGATCACGTCCTCGGTGTCAGAAGGCGTTTCTATACATAAAAGACAGCAGTATTAGTCCGAATAAATTAGGACGGCGAAGCAGAATCGGATGGCTTACTAGGGCTCCCAGGCTCATCAGGTGGCGTGGTATCGACGGGAGGAAGCGCAGCGCTACTCCTGAGACGCTTGATAGGGTCGCCTAAAGAGACTTTGCAGTTAGAACAACGAGTAGCGGACTCAGCGAACGTGAAAGTTAACGTACCAGTAGACGGCGGGATGCGGATAGTCGGCCGAGGCTTCTTCTGTCCAGGTTTCTTGTAATCAGGGGAATCGGGAGGAACGATCGCCGGAGTTGACTGCTCGCTAGTGGAAGGGACCTAAGAAGGAAAATTCAGTTCAGGAAAAGTAGAAATTGGGCCGATACAGCTTACAGAGGTAGCAGAGTTTGCTTGCGATAGAAGAGGGATGGAGGTGATGTCAACCTGCTCATCCTCGAGGGCGGAATAAGATGGCGGGACCACGTTGAGGGCGCTGGATTGACATACCAGCGTGGCACGTTCGATGAAGGCCGGACTATATGGCGGAACATTGGCAGCCAGAGCGGCGTTTGGAGTACTCCGGGTATCTACCAGCAAAAATCAGCAGTTAGCAGTATATAACAGTCAGCAGTTAAATGCCCACGAGAGGAGAGCGGCCGTCTCGGAGTAGCGAGTACGGAAGCAGAAGCGATCGGGGTTGAAGGCCGAGCGGGCGCCGTGGTGAAGGTAGCC